>DWJZ01004868.1:0-14795 GCA_018249125.1 Asbolis capucinus
TTATACTGAACTCGGAAGGCGTTATAGGCTTTTAGTGAGTATCTGGCCCACAGGTTGCAGGTGTAAAATGTTGTGCAGTACACTCTAAATAATGTAATTTTTACATATTTCGAATGGAAATGTCCCCAGAGTATTTCCCCGTCAAAATCAAAAATGTTACGAGTATAATTAAGGCTATCAATTTAAAAACAAGATAGTTCAAATAAGGTAACAAAATATTAAATATGAACCAAAACTAGCTTATATAATACAATAAACCAATTTATGATTTGTGGTTCAATAAAACCTGTTATTTTCATATTCACTCTGAGTCATAATAATAGCCTGTTAATAATCTTACCCTGACTCCATTCAGTTTAATGCTGGGTTTGGGTATTGTCTCTTCAATTTCTAGGGGTTCTTCAAGCTCAAACAGTCCACCACCCATGTCACCACTACCTTGCTCTGCCTGGAGATATGGAACACCATAGAACATAGAACAAATTTCATACAAGAAATGTGTTGTAGATAATAATTTTAAAGATTTTTTTTTATATTGACTGCTTATAATAATGATTTATATCTATTTATAAAATAATTCAGTATAGCATGTGTAACTATATTTTCTCATTAAATCAATTAAAATTATACTGCCTATTCTGCATTTTTTATAATACAGAAGAAATTGTAAATAAGTCAAGAATTCCTTCTATTAAAGTGTAACATAGGAATATTAATTTCTTGTTTTACCTGACAAAATAATGACCTTACCTCACCTTACCTGACCTTACAAAATTGTCATTATAAAACTTTAAGATCTCATTTCCATTTCTATTTTAATAGTAGAAGCTTGCAGGCTATAGTGTACAAAATTTTTATGGTAGTAAACACTTCAAAGTCAGTTACCAAAGGCTATGGTTTCTACTCTATAAGAAATATTAAATATAATGCTTCTATACGCGTGTAGAAACGTACTTTTCAATAACAGATCCCAATTAAATATATTCATATCCTATCAATATCTTGGTATTATGTCATAAACATTACAATTTTTTTTTACTTTTTAATTTTAAAACACGTCAATTTTGTACAGAGCCTCTTCTAGTCATTCATTTTTACAGTCATAATTGTAATAACAATAAATAAATTCCATTATTTTTATATTAAAAAACACTAATTCTGGTTTCATATACTTTTAAAATAACCTCTGAGTATCAATGTTTTTACCAAAGCAAACCTTTCCATATCTTACTTACCTTTGCGTGTACAGTACCCATTTTAAATATATGTTTATATGTTTAATAAGAAATATACGAATTATCTATATACAATTTGGAATTTATTATTTTGAATTACATAAATAACACCGATTTGACAGCAGCCATTTGATTTGATTAAAGATTGTCAGTTGTCTCACCTGACTGTCAGTTTGATCGACATCTTAATTTTTGGTGCCAGTGTTGCTACGAGATACAAAATTATAATATTCGTAATCGCTTTTTATTTACAAAATCCATGTTTCGTATAAATTTTTTTGAACACCTCTTTTTGCTGTTTTAATTAAAATAATTGTTCCTATGGTTACACTTGTTCTGAATTTCGTGTTTTTTCCCTAAGATTTTTTACCGATCAATGTAGTCTTTATTTTACTGATTAATATTGTCAAATACTCATTATTTACCCATAATAATCTGTGGATTTTTTTTTACAACTTGGTTTTAACAATATCTAGACATTGTCGAAAAGAATGTGTGTAATGTCATTTCCACGTTTCACTTTAGAGGTGAATCGTACTCACTCCCATACTTAGTCTTGCATGTACTAGTACGTGTAAATACGTGTAAAGACTGGCGCCACGAGTATTTAGGAGTACGCATCTTAGGCGTAATCAAAGTATGTAGTTTTCGAGTCCTTACCGTAATTCCGTACTCCATGTACATAATATGGTTCGGTGTGTATACTTTGTTGGAAGGTTTCGCTATATAATTACTTTGCATTTATATTCAGAATTTTTCAATTTTGCTTATTATTGGTTGAATTTTAATTGATATTGATATTTTTTATCGAATAACATAATGACTATGTGTAAGATAGGATGAGATACCTAATATGATTCAATTCGTGAAATTACTCATAAAGCGTAAGTGCGTTGTACATTAACTTATTTTTAGATTTTTAAAAATATATAATAAAAAGTATGCTCTTGCGTTTGTTTTGTTTGAGTTTCGAAGTGATATTCTATTTAAACAGAACACTTGCGCGTTTGCATTCAGTCCGCACTTCTTTATACTCCATACTTATTAGAGACTCTATTCTTCTAAAAACTTCATACTTATACATATAGACTCAACACTCCTAAATACTCAATACGCGTTCGTTAGCCTGTTGGCGTTAATACTTCGTTAATGTTCGTAATATGGTTCATATCAAATCAAGTTTTAACTACCTAGTCTGTGAATCAAGTTGACACTTGACACGAGAAGTTCGTTCAAGCATTAAATTACACATGTGATTTTAGTTTAGTTTTAAGTAAAATTTTCAATAACAATGAATAAAAAGGATATAATTCGATTTTGTAAGGAATTAGGATGTTGTGACGCTTGTTGTCTCCGATTTATTGGACTCAAGAACCCAAAATGTTACGAGACTTCAAAAACCACCGTTGATAAAGTTTGTATACAAACATTAATCGGTATTCAGATTTAAGTAGAATATTTACCTCTTTAGAGTACATCCCTGAAAATTAAAAGGATTTATGTGAAAGTTCATGCGGATAACAAAGTTAGGATGTCTAGGAAGTTGTTGATATAAGAGAATTCATATATCATTTCAACTGTAACTCTTAGCTTATAATTTTTTAATGTGTTAAGCTGATCAACTAGCTATATATCTATAGTGATTTCCTAAATAAATAGCGGTAGAAAATGATTCGATTCATACTATTTACATCATCTTGTATATTCTAGCTTATGCTAGTTATTATTGACAGGAATTAAATAACATAATAGAGCTTAAGTTAAAAAAAATTGTACTATTAGTGTAATTTTTCGAACTAATGTAGTTAGACCAAATCAAATACACAAAAAAAAAATCTTTAGCTGTTAAAACACTATAATTTATTGCAGTACCAAGACTCATCAGATACAAACTTCAATAGGGATAATTCTGAAAATATAAAAGAGGAAGTTGATTCAATCAAAGACCAAATTCACATGTCAGAAGACAACAATTCTATTACAGAAAATGGTCACAATTCTAATAAGAATGAAAATAATTCAAGCATTAATACACATAGTTCCTACATGATGATGAATGAGAAAGTTTGTACATTAAAAGCTAAAGAAAATAAATCTAATGAATCAGATTCCCCACCTGCTAAGAGAAGCAAGTTGAATGTATGTTCAAGTTGCTTGGGAGTGCTACAGGAAGACTTGTGGGTTGAGACCTTTGAAATGGTTAAGGAAGTGTTGGATAAAAAAGGGTATTCTTTTATTGATATCTTTGTAAACTTTTGTTGACTGTTGACTACACATATTTAATATATTTTAAATACATTAACATAATATTACATTGCATTTTATTAATAAAATAGATTAAGATCAAGAAGACAGGCCTTGTGGTACGTGGTCACCAATGTCCAATTTCTGTTTGAACATGAAGGAAGAAAGAGATATCTATTGAAGGCCTCCCTACAGCCATTTGTGGGCCATTTTGGTTAATTGAAATAGCCAAAAGGCAATTTTGTATGTTAAAATATGTCTAGGTTTACTAAAAGACAAATAGTACATATAAAAAACAATATGCTGTTTTTCTGCGAAATCTAAATTTCATTTTACTTACCACTACTTACTATTTTCTTATTCATCGTTTATGATTGCTTCATTAGTCACATATATTCGGAAAAATCAATATTCTTAGGTAATATATATTGCTAGCAACTTTTACCGGCTTTGCTTGGGTAATTATCTTGGTAACCTTTGGTCCTTGCTCCTATTCAATGAAGCACCTGTGGTAATTACAATTTTGCAGATATGAATGTGGCACATTTGCTTGTGCTCTTTCATCTCCCATTGCAACTATTTTAAGAGAAAAGGCTATAATATTAAGGATAAGTGACAAGTTTCCAGATTATGATGAAAGTAAGTATTGAAAGATAAACATATCTTATGCATTTGTTATTCTTATAGATATTTAGTTTAAGATGAAATAGCTGCAGTGTTGTTAGTCAGTTCAAATAATTTGATTGTCTTACTGCTTGCAAATTATGTGGTTCTTATTGTATGAACTTTCCGCTTCTCAGTGAGTGATAGATAAAGCAACAATAAGAGTAATAATGTCATAGAAATTGAAAAAATCTGTATTTAAGGATATAAGATATTTATCGGAAAAATATATTATTTATGATTACAGACAATATCACAGGAATAAAGGAATCATGGAAGTGGTCATTTGCAACCAAAATGGCTGGACACATAAATAAAATTCTGGACTCCGGTGCTGTATCACCTCTTCTTATCACACTCAATTACGATTATCCAGATGATTTACAGGTATCAAACAATTTACCATTCAAATATTCGTTTTTTTACGGGAATAATGGAAAAATAAGCTGACAAGCCATACTCAATTAAAATTGTCAATATTGCACATCCGAATGATGTAGAAAAGGTATACTGAAAAATATCAAACTCTTTTCAAAGCACAATTTTTGATAACAGTACCAACATGAACGCCACAATTCATAAACTATGATCTGTTTAGGATTTGTGACATTACGTCCACGAGGTTATGAAAGTAAATTGTAAGTCATAGTTCTAATCTAATTAATTAAATTAAAAAAATACTCTAACTCTTCTTTTTTAACAGGAGTTGGAAATATTGAAAGCAGTGTCACCAAAGCTGTTTGAGTCCCGCAGTCAACAGAAACGTCGCTTCACAACAGAGTTCACAAGGCGGTCTGTTGAGCAGGTCAGTCATTTTGCTAGTATGAATAATCAAAAGTTACGTTACTGTTTTTGGACAAGGTGCCATTCAAGTATTGCATAACGTAATCTTTGAAGATTTTAAAAAACTCCTTTCACCCCTTCCGTGTAATGCGCCGTAACTTTGGACATTTACCATCCAACCGTTTAAATTCCGTCACGTTGTTCTTGTGACGTACAAGCGGTAATCATTATACTAGGTTCGGTTGTGATGTACAAGCGGTAATGAATTTATCATTATACTAGCTTCGGTTCGCAGCTTCGTCGGCATTGTGGGTGCATTTATTAATAGTAAACTATGTGGTATTCCAGACTGTAATCTATCTCTGTGACAAATTTTATCCAGACCAGTAGTTATTGCCTAAAAGAGTGACAAACATACATCCTCACAAACTTTATATAATATTAGTAGGATAAATAAAAAAGTGGAAGTAACATTTAATGAAATGACTTTAGCAAATAATTTTTGAGAGATTTAAAAAAAAAACCTACAAGTACAACATATATTTTTAAATTATTCACTTTTTTATCAGGCTCTAGAGAATGCGACGTTGGAGTCGCTAAACGCGGTGGGTGGGGGCTTGCCACTCGCTACCGCGCCCGCTAAATGCGTCAGTGTTGTTTGTAACCACAACCCTACATACTTAGGGGGGAGGTGAGTGATATTATTTGCTGGTTTTAGAGTTTTGTCATTAGGTTTCTATCGAATAACCTTGAGTTTATTTGATTATATCCTCTTGACAAACTTCCTCTTAAACAATGATATAACCATTATAAAGGTATCACATAAAAATGTTTAGCTATAAATAATATATTCGATTCTCAACGTTTTCAAGTTTGAACTCAAGTTACGGTTTAAAATTCGAATCAATTTTTTTTTTAATACTTGTTGAAGTTTATAAGACAGGTAATGTATCAAAATATTTTTAAAGTAAAAACAATACTCTGTAGACTATTGGAAGTAATATATGTTTTGATTTAGATACATATGGAACACATCATAATTATTTAGATACGTAATTTTAAGGAAATAAACCATAAGTAAATGTATGTCTTAATTATATCATCAGGTACATAAAACTGAGCCGTAACCTCCCACAGTCTCCGTGGGTCCTGGACGGTAGAAGAGTCCTGCCTTCCTCAGTTCAAGAGATTATTTTTAAACCTATTGCTGACATTTATAAGTAAGTACAAAACTATACAGCAGTGATAGTCTAATGGTTTGAATGATATGGGCTGGGTTTCTGCGCGCATCTCCTGAATATAAAGTTGGCATTATTTGCAAGCGTATTGGCAGTTTTTTGTGAAGAAAACATCGTGAGGAACCCGACGCTCCTGTAAGTTCCCTATACAGGTCTCAGATGTGCTGTCTCCATTGTTTTTGTACTCATACCATTGTATTCTTATTTATTGCCACCCGTGTCTTATTTTTAAAAATTTGTATTTTCTACGCGAAGGTTTTTATTATACATAAATATTGTATTTATAATTATATTAGGATATATTACGGATAAAAATACATATAAACGACCCCAGTGCCGGCAGCTTTCTAGCAAAATGCATAAGTATTGCAGAGAGGAAAGTCAGCATCTTGGGTACTGCACCAAAGGGACCTACCTTTTTACATTTATTTTAATTAGTTTACAAATATATATTAGATTTCGTTTTCATTATTTATGTTTAATTATATAAATTTTTATTAGGTTTAGTTCTGAGGAGGCTGAGCAAAGGCTAAAGTTTGTAGCAGCCGGAAGAGAGGATGTTGATGTTCGATGTCTTGGAGACGGCAGGCCTTTTGCTATCGAGGTAATATTAATAGTCTGTTTTAAGTAACTAATCAGTGACTTGTAATGACATGTCGCATCATATTTGTCTGTGGTCTGTATCAGTAATGGCGTTCTTTGTAAGCTAACTATGAACTGTGGAATTAATAAAAAGTGGATTTATACTATTATCTTAATTTATATCTTATAATCTTATTATTTATATATAATATAAATATTATTTATTTATATAAATTATTTATAATCTTAATTTATTTGAGAATAATCTGTCTATCCATATTCGGAATAGTGAATAGGCTTTTGTATGTGTATTTCCTGCACTCATAGTTGTTAAATGGTTAGTTAAACCGCTCTCAGTATTTGAGATGCACAGAGAATTTGTAAACAAATTGAATGATTGTAAAAGAATTGGTTTATGTAACCATCAAAAGATTGAGTGTTAGAAATAATTTGCCATTTATTATTTGAGACTGAATTGTTATCAACCACTGATATATTCTATGAAAAAATTCAATCATCAAAAAATTGCAACATATTATTTATTAACAGTTCATTTTCCGCTTTTTTAAATTCATATGTGTTTTCTAGTTTAAAACGCTTATGAGTTATTTTCTATGCCAGATAACGGACCCTCGGAGGCAGCTGACTCCCGAGGAGCTGGCGAAGGCTTGCGAAGAGATCTCCAAGAGTAAAGACGTTATTGTCAAATCTATGGTGGCGATTAACAGGTGAGCGTGTTGGTATTGATTTTCAGTTCAGTTTGTATTTAAAGGCATAGAAAAGCATTGACAAATTCACTTTTATTCTTATAAAATAAGGCGACAAATATCACTTACCATCAAGTGACCCGTTTGCGCATTTGTCTGCTAATAATATAAAAAAATATTTTACCATATATTAAAAAAAATATATTTTTTTTCTAGAAAACAAAATTTCGTGAAAATGACATATCTATTGTGAGTTACGTTTATTACAATTTGCGCTCGGTGCAAATTCCATCTGGATTTTTTTCCATAAAAAAATTATAAGTTAGTATGAAAAAAAATCCAGGTTGAATTTGCACTACGTATAGTTACGCATTTTCCTAACTACAAATAAATATATTCATTACAGAGACGACCTTACACAGTTGAAAAAAGGAGAAGAAACGAAGAGTAAGACTTATGAAGCACTTTGTATAAAGCTGACTCACTCCAAATATGATGATGTGAGTAGTCTTTTTTATGTATATAGTCGGCAAAAAAGCAAGTCCTCGAAAATTTTTAAGTTGAAATATAGACGGACTTCATTCTTATTTTTTCATTAATTCTCCACTGAACGGGTTTCTCCTCACCACTGAGGAGGCCCGAGCATACTCCATTACATATCTCTAATACGGATACCAACTTAAGTTTAGAAAACAAATACTAAACTAAAAATCAGCATTCAAATCAGATTACCGTGAATAAAACCACAGACAAACAGACAACATTTCTAGAAACATTGTTTTGGGTTGTACCCCTAATAAAAATAGTAAAATTCTCTATTCTTCAGATTCTTCTTCAGATAAGTTATACTTTTACAATGGGTATTGTTGGTCCCAGGTGCTTCCAGAATCACCCGTCACAGTGACAGAAGACGACATTAAACGTATCAATGAGTATCGCAACACGGATGAAGGAGACCCCTGGAAGATAAGGATTACCCAGAAGACCCCTATAAGGGTTCTCCATCGACGACCCCTCTTGACAAGGACCAGGGGCATTATTGAACTCGCAGCTTATAATGTGCCAGGTGAGCATTGCGACCCAGAACTGTCCCACAGTTGCTAAGGAGAGATTCTCACGATGTGAGGGCGGCAGTAGCAGATTTTGCCAATAGGCTGAATAGGGTTCAGGCTAGAGTGGAGAGTTAAGGTGCGACAAATATGTTGATCGTTTTTTTCCCTACTCCGCCTTATTAATGACACATGATTGAGATTTGATTAGTTTAACAATATGCCCAAATTTTCGATTAAATTTGTGTACTGTTTCAACAAAATTGTTGGATTGTAACATTTTAGAAACTACCGACGGTAGAGGTAAGGGCAGCAAAAATCTAACCTATTATTAAACTAACAACTATGGAGGTTACGGCGGCCAAAGCTTTTCACCTCGAATATGTAATGTATGTAAATCCATCATCATAGGAAAGGTACAAGCAATAGTTCAACACACTGTCCAGGTGTAGACATCTCTAATGGGGAACTCTCTCTCTCTCTTTCTTACAGGAAACTCTCAGTAGTGCAGTTATTCATGTTCTTGTCATTCCCTAAAGCAAGTCATAATTTGTAATAGGCACATAACTATTATTCATAATTCCAGAACATCCTCAATTATTCCGGCTGGTGGTTCAGACGACGGCAGGTACCTACGTGAAGGAGTGGGTGTGTAGTGAGCTGGGGCGCACTGGCCCAGGGCTGGCAACGCCGCTGCGGGCGCGGACCGACCTCGTCGCACTCGATGTGTCTGCTGTGCATTTAAAATGGCCGCCTGTTATTGATTCTTTGGAACAATAAATTTTATATTTGTTTAATTTTGAGTATTATTTTTTGTTAAGGTAACCAAATAATGTTTGTAGGGAGGACGAAAAGAAGATTCGTATAATTTTTCTAGAGCTTAACAAAGGAAATAAAATCTGAAATTAATATTGCGAAAAAAGGTTTAAAACGATTCTAATAGGAAATTTGTATGAAAGGTCATCATTATCAAGATAAGACATAAAATTTCGTATTTAAGCACTTGATAAAAAATAAAAATTCTTTATGTAGTCTTATGAAACGATACTTTTTCGGGAAAATAATCCGAAAATTATTTGATTTATGCAATTAAAATTGAGTATTAAATAATGATGAGAATTAATAAAATGCTAAAGCTTAAAAGATTTAAAAAGTTAGGTCTTGTGAAATTAGACGAACGAATTTTTACAACGTAAAGTGCAATGCTTCGGATGGGCCAAAAAATATTAGAAGCCGGAAAAGAGAAAAGTTCACGTTGAAAGATTTGTTTCAACGTTATCAAATTTTGATGTGTTGTGGGGTTGATGAAATAAAGGATTATTTAGAAGTTAGATATTTTCGAATATTAACTAACGTTTTGGAAATTGTAAGGGAGGGACGAATACCGTTCCACACGGAAATGATTGCCGGAAAATGCTTATCTATACTGATATCATAAATATGAATGTGTGTTTGTATGTTTGTTCTTCTTTCACATCGAAACGGAGCGACGTATTGGCGTGTTTTTTACATTACATTACTTTAGGATACATTTATCAACATTGGTAATACGCAAGCGGAGCCTAGTCTACATATTTAAAAATCAATGTTTGTTTGTTTGTCCTTTATAGACTCTGAAATGGTAGGAGATATAGCACTTGTGTCTTAAGCAACTTCTTTAGAATTCTCTGTATAAGGTTTTGGTTCCATCAATAGGGTGGGTATATGGTTGTTGCTTGGCAATATGCACGGGTTATAGCTAGTATTGTATAAAATAACAAATATGCATGCATGTATATAATCTTCAACAAGTTTCTGATTTGTCCAAAGTTTAGGTGGTAGAGAATTAAACTCGCAATTTGTAGGCACCAAATTTAAAATTAGTACAATCTGCTTTGATTAAATTTAACTTCCAGCTGCAACGGTGGTGTCTGTATGAGTTTCATTTCCAGTAGCTCCCGTGCCCCCTGTTGTACCTGCAAAATTAAATTTAGTTTAAACTGCCGCCAAAATTAATCTATTTCAACTCACGCCAAACTTTATGGCGAGTCATACTACTCTTCTGTTGAATCTCATACATTGGAAGACGCAGAACCGATTGCTGAAATTAAATTTGGAATGTTCGTTATCATTATAGATATAAAAGTATCGAATTAGATCAATAATAGTATCAAATTAGAGATATACGAGTAAAAGGCGCTTGGGAACACAGCATGGACTAGGAGTATAGTGTTCTGTGGCAAGGATAATCCAATTCTTGAAACAACAGGCAAATGAAAAAAGAAGTAAAAGAAAGAGAAAAGGAAAAGTGAAGTGCAAGCCGTCAGTGAACTGTACCGCGAGCTGTACAGAGGACAGGTCGGTAGACCTTACAGCTAGTGGTTAGTTTATTCTCGTAACTTAAATTAAAACACTAAAATTAAAAGCGGCCTTCGGAACTTTCCTATCGCCTACCCATTTTTGTGACAATTTAAAATGAAAATAATGCGGTCACCGCGTCATAGACACTAACAGTATGGTAGGATAGTAGAAAAAATATAAATTTTAAAGGTCAATTTTCACTTCGAAGCCTACATTAGTCAGATATATTTTAGGTAAAAACGCATTAAATATTTTTTCAAAACAAGTCATCATGTCCAATGGCTACCATAGAAGCAGAGCTCACCTGTATGGCCTTCAGGGTGCCTTGTTGTGGCAGCACCTCCCTCTTTTTGCGTCGTGTTTTGAGCTGCAGTTGATGATGCTGTTGACGTAGTTTTGCTTTTGGACTTCCAAGGGCTGTAAATCGAGTTCTATGATATGCTGATACATTTTTTAAGTATAACAATAAATATCTATGTAATCCTTTTTAATATCATTAAATGTGGGTATGTATTTAAAAATATATATGTAAGTTTATCAGTTGTCAGATCTCCATAGTACAATCTGGCGCTTAGTTTGGGTTCAGATGGCCGTCTGTGAGTTGTCCAAAGATATTTATTCATTATTATTATTCTCCCTTTGGATTATTAAGGAAACATGAAGACATCTATAAAAAATTTGTATTTATGTTTGATGTAGGCTCTAATATGATAATTTTCTCAGAACTATAAGACACCACTTATTACAATTATTCCAGTTATATTCTGGGCGTGTTTTGGCTTCATATCATTTTAAAAATAAATACACCTCACCACACGAAAGTTGAAACTCACAGTGGAATAATAAGCCTAAAATATATTTTAATTGTATATACGTGATGTACCTAGACTTAATTAAATCAGTATTTAGTAGCACCAGTAGAAGTTAGTTAAATATATTTTTTTAATCTGAGTAAGATATAAAAAAAAATTACTGGTAGTTTTAATTAAACTTACATCGTTCTCTTGGTAGTAGGCATGTACCTTCCAGCTTTAGCTCTCTCCTCGAGAATATTACTATAAATATGCGATAAATAAGCTTAATATTTGTTTTTCCGCAATTACTACATTTTCTCAATATATTTAAGAAACAGTGTGTATATAATGTTAAACTGTAATGAATCGTTCATAGCCTGCCGGCCTACGTCGTTCCAAAGTAATCAACCAAGTTAGGCAACAGAGGGCGCTATAGGAGGTTGAGGGATATTCTCAAGAATGTTCAAGCACAAGCACGCCCAAGCGCTTTTATACTTCGGAGAGTGCATAAAGCTGGGAGTCCCAGCTGGTATCATCAGGCAACAATTATTATTAATCTATGTCAGTAGTTTTCTGACGGCATAAAAACTTAAGAAACTTGAGTTGCCTACTAATCCCTTCATCAATCTGCTTGGGAGCAGCGCGGTGGAGCATCCTTAGGTCTCCACTTGAGCAATGAACGGGTTGAAGTTAAATTTAACGTATTTCTTACCGTAGTAAATTGATGCTGATCATGGCACTAGGGAGCCGCGACTCCACTGGATTGGACACTAAGATGACACTTGATTCACTATCGTCTTGGTTCATTATATCATGCTCTGTTACCACATTGTCGTGAAACTCACCGGAGTGACTGTCGTAATATATGTCGTTAAGGGTTTCCTGATTCAGAGATAAAAATTGTAAGTAATTTCATGACTTAATTCTCCATACCCCTTCCTACCATCGAACGACACAACATATTCCGGGTTTCCTTACTCGGTGGATATCCTGGTACGGACGACCCGCATCGCCACTACTTTTGTATCACATACCGCGGAGGATTGGGATAAATTACCAGCGTGTCTGTGTTTCCGCTCCAATATCTTAAGAAAATGTGTATTCAAGACAAGAGTGAATAGGCTTCTTCTAAGTTAATGCGTTTTACCATATAGAAGTACATCGCTACTTACCTTCAAGTGGTATTGTAGTCAATCATTATATATCTTATAATATGTAGAAAAAATGGTGACCGCATCCAGTCTTGAGTTGTTAATAAGATCCTGCGAAACCCTAACACCAAGCAGCTAACTTACGTCGGTTTTTACGGAACCCTGGTCATAACAAATCAATTTATAAATCCACAGCGCTCTCATTCTCCCGTACTACACCTATACCGTTGAAATTTTTAAATATTGTAGTTGTAGTTTACTTGATATCATTGCTAACTTTTGGCCTAAAAGCCGTCTGCCGATTCTTTTGTCCGAGGTGTCAGTGGTATTTATTATTATCTACCCACCTATTAAAAGTATTTTAGCCTAAAACGAATTGTCACCGAGAGGATGAAAATGCTCCAGATACGATAGAACTCTGTATTTTTTTAAATTTTTTAACAACCTTACCTCTGCAAGACTAGGGAAAAACTTCAAACTGTCTTGAAAAGACATCTTTCGTCTGGTATTCCCAAGCATCCTTCGTAGAACACGCCGCGCTGGTAATGCGGCCTTACTTTGTTGTATAAGTATTATCAGACGCGTGACAGCATCAAAGTCCCAAGCAGGAGAGTCTACATAGCCGTCTGGTGCAGGTTGGACTGTTGCTATGTGGTAAATAAAGCAAGCGAACGAAAAATTAAAAAAAACCGTTTAACATTTATTTTTATATATAGCTACTTCTGTATCTATATAGAAATGTATTTGTCTCTTACATAATTTCATAATCATATTGTTTTAATTACATCGTGTTTAAATTCAAAACATCTTAAAAATTAGTAGATAATTATTTGATGTTCATGGTGGATAGAATTACTATCTACTGCAAGAAAAACACATATGTATATCTTATTTTATTTGCAGACAGTAAGAGTAATATGTAGGTCACAAAAATTATAATATTTATTAGATATTGCAAGATAGAATTAAAATCAATAAACGAGGTACATGCTGCCTACCGCATATCAGAATCATGGTTCTTCGAGCAGAACATAGAGCACTAACTAGATAGAGACGATGCATTAATGACAATAGATGCATAAATTGCATAGATGTAGTATTATTTACTTACTACGTCTATAATATATTGTATGCAATATTCTTCTAGATGTTTTACTTATCTATATAATTTACTACCTTTTATTTCTATGTTCGGCACTTTTTGAAAGTCTTCAAATAATTTATTCTTGTGATACTCGACTACCTTGTCCAGCCAGCCACGACGGTGGAAGTCGAATGACGCCGTTGACAAGGATAGGATGAAGAATAGTCCATATTCCTACAATTAAAATCGAAATATTCAAAAATTTAGGTACCTACAATAATTACTATTGATTTTAAATGTTTCTCTGTGTTTTTATAATACAAGTATTATAAATTTCAGATTTACGTTTTTGGTAAGCGTCAATCTATTATGTACCAATAAAAAAAAAATCATGAAGTAAAAGACACTTACATATAATGACATCCTATGGTTAATTATTACGCTTATAATTTGTGCTCCATGATTAAATTAAAACACGTATCATTGGTAATTAATAACCTGTGAATTTCTATTAAAATTGAAACTCTTGATGGTCCGTTAAATTACATTAAAATTAACGATTTTCATTTATCAATCTGCGCTCATTGGCTCGATGATTTAAATGACTAATAAATATCTGTAGAACAACAGATGACTGCTTGATAAAGAATAAGTGAAAATCGAGGAGACAATCCACCGAAATCATAGACGTCAGTAATAATAAACGGTGTCACCGACGCGTTGCCGGATCATAAAAAGCGGAGTACTGCTTTTGAGTTTGAGTCAGATTCCAATGACGTTGCTCATACAGCTTTGTAGTTAATTTGGGTTCGTCTAAAGTACAGTTAAAATATGTTACCATTAATTAGCCACAGAACACAGAACAACAAAAACAAAAACATTTTTGAAAAAAAAAATGTTTTCAATAAAACACATTTTATTACTT
>DWJZ01004869.1:0-14795 GCA_018249125.1 Asbolis capucinus
GTCTGGGTGTGTAATAGAAATATCTATTTAAGTATGTATTTAAAAGTATATATGTATGTTTATCAGTTATCTGATCATCATAGTACAAGCTATCGCTTCATTTGGCGTCAGCTGGCCGTGTGTGAGTTGCCCAAAGATATATAAAGATATGTACGAATCAGAAATCAGAAGAATATCTCTTGCTTCAGTGAAGGAAAACATCGTGAGGAAACCTATTTGTTGGAGTTTCGGAATTGACTGTGGCAATACTTTGCAATTTGACTTGTCATTTTGAGACAATTGAAGTTGCCGTGAATGAGGTGTACACATATAAAAAGTTCTCTCCTCTAACCTATCGACGGCACCGGCAACTTGTACAACAGGAATCGCAATTATGTGGTAGTATTCAGTTATAATTCTGTCACTGAATGTCCGTAAAAGACACAGCGCTACCGAGAATTCTCCATAAAGTTCTAAAAGGTGTATGAAGTCCACAAATCCGCACTCGACCAATGATGCGTAACCAATCGTTGCCTAGACCCCTCACTTTGTAAGTGGATACCCAAGCCCAGTAGCGGGAATAAGTTTTATTGTGAACGAACTTTTAGATTGTCAGGTTAGTGTCCTACGGTACTGCCCTGCATTTAGACTGTCAGGTTAGTGTCCTACGGTACTGCCCTACATTTAGACTGTCAGGTTAGTATCCTACGGTACTGCCATACATTTAGACTGTCAGGTTAGTGTCCTACGGTACTGCCCTACATTTGGACTGTCAGGTTAGTGTCCTACGGTACTGCCCTACATTTAGACTGTCAGGTTAGTATCCTACGGTACTGCCCTACATCTAGACTGTCAGGTTAGTATCCTACGGTACTGCCCTACATTTAGACTGTCAGGTTAGTGTCCTGCGATACTACCCGACATTTAGACTATCAGGCACTCAGAGCTGAGCAGCTCTGTGTTGATTTTCAGCGACCAGGGTATTGTGGGCAACAGAAGTAAGAAGCTTAGTGGTTGAATTTTGTGGGAGGATATGATCTTTATGTGAAGCCCACCGGTCTGAAGGTACTATGGTGAGATCAGGTCAGTCTGGCAGCTTCCGGCTAGGGGTTTGAGAGCTAGTTCTCCTCTTTTTCTCCCCGTGGTTTTGCCATCCTTCTTCCCCATTCCTCTTCTGTCACCCGACCTGAAGTGATTGTTTAACAGTTCGGGATGATGTCGTTGGTATGTCTGGGGTCAGTAGATATCGTTATTGCTTCCGGTTACTAAATCAATTTATCTCTTTCCTCTTTTCCCGATAAGTAAGAAACCACCTATGAGCAAATAATTACTTTACCACAACTAAAAATGAAACATAAACAATTTGAAGATTAAAAATAATAATGATGAATGGAAAACTGAAATTATTGAAGTTGTTTATTGAAACAGCTTGTGAAGGCTTAATGGGAGCTTTTCAGTTAAATTTCATTTGATTGCGAAGCTCGCGTCACGTCGCCAGCTGATTGATGCATTGCCGACCGGCGGCGAAATATTACAGAACCGCTTAATACCGTATACATATGTTCAAGAAGTTAATATGTTTGTCTATGACATTCAGTTGTGACATTACATACACGCACAATGCACTTTTCTGGGATAAAAAATATCCTATAACCATTGTCCTCACATAAGCTACAAACATGCTAAATTTCATCTAAATTGGACCTTGCCAAGCTGATTTTAACCTGTTACAAAGCCATTTCTTGGGACAAAAGCTATATTATAATCATTCTCGGATTTTTAACTTCCATTATGCCAAGTTTAATCTAAATCTGTGCAGTGATTTTTGCGTAAAGCTCGAACAGACAGACAGGCAGACAGTAAATGCAAAAAAAATGTTTTGGTGTCTATATCGATAACAAAACCTTCCTGTATAAAAAATTTCAAAAAATACGTAATGTACAGAATTTACTCTGTTACAGTTTTATTATTAGTATAGATTTGTTTTTGAATTTCTTTTAAAAGATATCAGGCCAAGAGTTTCAACTTCGAAAGCTCTAAAAACATATCCGGACCCAAGACTCCGGTACTTAATATGTTTAAGTTACATAACCATTGATTAAAAATACAATTCTCACCACATTCACGGTCTTAGCAAGAGACGTAGATAAAGCAATAGGTCCCTTTCATACGACATTAAGTACATTAGTAACGCCACATTTCGCGACAATCTGCACGCGGGCCCATTCGCGTGTGAATTCTAAGATACAGCGGCTCATTTCCTCAGCCGGGTTAAATGTCGTATTTAATTGTTATCTGTATTCTGTTATAATCAATATTGATAGATTAGTAGTGATATAATTAATACTCGGTGACGTTATAAGCTTAATGTTTGTAATGTATTCAATGGCGTAGAAATTTAGATATTCTGAGTAAATTTGATATTCTAAGACACTAATGCTGTAGTCACAAACACCAACTACATTGATGCCTAACATTAGTCCACGGCAAAACAAGACATTTTGGTCATACATTACAGGCCTATGGGGAGGTATATCCGGCTCGAAGGACCAAAAATTATACGGGTAATTACTGTGATATTGTCAATATAAGGGTATGGTGGACCCTGATAATAATTGGCTACCGTCGTGTATGGTCATAGGCAGCTTCAGGGCAACTGCCAATGTAACCCTTAAAGAGTGCTTTTTTCAAGTTTTTTGTAGAAATGCATATCACACAAATCCTGGAACAAATTCTAAATTTCTCCATAGTAGTTGCATAAATGGTAATTTTCGCGTTTTCCTGAAAATTTCAAGAATAGCAATAAAATTTCATAGCTTTACTCCGGCGGAGTGACAATGAAACTGCATCTAGATTCTGATCACGCCCATTTCGATATTCGGAGCCGCCCAACACCTGAGACACTTTGTTTGAAAAATGCTTATTATATTGCTCCTTGTAAATGAGGACACGTTTTATTGCGTTTGTGTACAGAAGCGTTGCGGACGAGTCAGTACGCTGTTTTAAAATAATGGCATTATTGGAGTTCCCCTTGCATAGTGTAAAAATAAGAACCTCTTCTTCCTTTATCTTTAAGTCAATTCTCCTTCTCATTATCCTTGTTTCCCGGCGGTTATATATACATTCTTAATAATTATACTCGTATCTATATGAGTTTTTTTGTTTGTTCTTTATAGGCTTTGAAATGGTAGGATATAAAACACTGATGTTTTTATAAACTTTGTTCGGGATTATCTGGTAAAGGTTTTGGTACAAAAATTATACCGATCGGATACATGGTTGATGAGTTGAAGCGAGGTCAGTACATGTAAATTCATTGGTAATATAATCTCATATCCTTTGTAGGGAGATTCGTAATTTAGTGTGATACGTACATACATAAAAATCTAATTAGGTTTCTTTAATTTAATAACATTTTAATATCAATTACGTCAACAACAACGCTTGAAACTCTGTTTTAATTTTTTATTTATATTTTAACAACGCGTTGAAAATAAACCACATGTATACCAGCTAGCTCGGGATACTATTACTCGTAACATGCCCTGAAAATAATACTGAACACATCTCTACATATAGATATATACTATATATGTTATTTTTGAGCGGGGCCTGGATTAAGAATTCATGACCTTTAGTTGGGGACAACTTCCGAATACCGTACGCGAACACTTCCCTACATTAGCGTTATTCTTGAATCGTCCGTAAAAGTCGGATTTAAATTTATCTTATCGATGTAAAGTATGAGAGTTTTTACTGTTATAACTATCAGGAAGTTCAAGAGCACTTTTCAGCATGTATTTATTTTTGCTTTTAGTATTAACTTGAAAAGAAAAAACTTTGAAATTCAGTATTTGAAGATAGAAATACCAGAATATTTCGGTTTAAAGACAGGAAAAAGTCATAATATAAAAGTAATTGAAATCTTTATCTTTACTTAACTATTCAATAACCTTTAGTTACTAAATTTTCGAATCAATCGGAGGAATTATGTTCAAGGCGCACGAATTTTAAAACATCATTCTTAAACAGGACTCTAAAAACTCAGGACAACGCTTAAAAACTATGCTGTACAGGACACCCCAAAAAGTAGCACATGTCCTGAGAAAACAGGATAGTTGGCAACCCGTGCGCAGAAATTTTACGCACAGACAGAGAAACCCTGTTTCATTACTCAGTAGAACAACAAAAACTCTTGCAAGTCTTGATCAGCAATGCCATGATCATGGTCAATTGATCATCACCTGTAAATAAGTGCAAAATGAATTGGCATTAACAAATTTCGAAACAACTTAAACATTTTTTTACACACTTAAACAGATTTTTGTCAATGAAGTTTTAAGTAAAAGGAAAAAAAATGTGACAACCTGTTTACATTTCTCTCCATTCATTGGAATTCTCCAGGAGAATTCCAGACTAAATATTTAATCTAATACATTCCATTGCGCATATCGAAAAAGGCACAGTAACCTATCATAAACTAACCGTCTGCGAAGCTGGTATTGACAAGCTTATGTAGTTTTTAATCTTCTTTATTATGCATTCCACACACGCCTATTCCTTGTAGGGCCCGGGTTGCGTTCCACTCGACACAGGCTGAAAGCAAAGCGAAACTTTCGACGAAAAGTTTGAGATTTTTATTGCTTTTAGAGAACGTGAGACGCAATTATATTAAAATTTTACTAGAACATGCAGTTTATGTTCATGACCGCGGCAAGTGACTTCGTACACGAAATTTGATTACATTATTCTATGCGGATTCTGTGGAACGTCTCTCAAAGTCGCAGGGTTTTGTTAAAAGCCGCTAGGTCAGGTTAGACCAACGCGTGCGTAAATGAACGATGCAATTCTTTCTAAAGAAATACTTCCTTAAGACATAATAGGGCATACTTTCTTTCGCTGTTTCTTCTGCCCTTTATTATGGCACTTTTTAGAAACGGTGGTACGAGTAGATTCCAAAAAAATGACGTGCATTAGTGTATAGAAAATACATGAAATTAACGATTTGACTTGCATTTAGTCTTCCTGGGATTCATGCCTTTACTAGACTTTATAGCCCGGTAAGTGTGTCGATCATAAGTATGACAACTGATATCAGTCGAGCAGATAGACGGATAGGTGATGAATCAGTTATGGATAGGTGCTGGATATGAGGTGAATAGATGATGGATGGGTGATGGAGAAGTGACGGATAGGTGACGGCTAGCGGCGATAATGTCTTGAGAATTGAGTATTTCATAGGACAAGTAATGGCATTGGTGACAGCTGTTATTCCTGCATAGCAAACATCAGGGGCCTTCAGATAGCATCGTGGATTTGGACATTTAGCTAGCCACTAACCTCTCCACCTATCCGCAATACAGCTGCGTGATATGTTCTCAGCAAGCCGCAGGCCCCGACGGTGTGAACCGATTCACACGATGCAACTTGTCGTTTCTTGTGATCCCCACAACGATGACACATGAAAATTGGCCCAAACCAATATCCTCATAACATTTGTAGCTCATGTAAGAAAAGGTTGCCGACCCGTGCCATGCTCAATTCCGTGATTCCACACTTATGACAGACACGTCGGGCAATAAGCGCTCCAGATATATCTGATATTTATACTATTATTATAAAAAGTACTTTGTTTGTTTGAGGAGAATAGGCGCTGAAACTATTGAGCTGATTTGAAAAATTATTGTACCATTAAAATCTTACAGTATTCCTGCTAAACATAGGATATAAAATCTTTTCAAATACGTTAGGAATTTGTATAATGTAACCCGACGTGTTAAAAAATACCAAAATACATCCAAATATATTCAATATATGTACATCGCGTACGCTGCGGAAACTATTGACAATAGAGCAAATCGATGTAATGCAATTTTATAGAGGACATCAATATCTATAAATAAGTCCACAATACCAAATGTGTAACTATTACAGTTACGTCACAATAACTGCTTTTATCTGCTATTTCTTCCGAAGCGAGCTCATTTTCTAGTTTAATTTTATAAAACAGCAGACAAATAAAAAATCATCCCTGATACCAGTAGATACAGCTGTAGTTATTTATAGTAAACTTTTATATAAATGAAAATGTTAACAAGTGTAAATCACAAACAATGAAATTGAAGAGGAAAGCATTTCGCCGCGACTCGAACGGAATTTTTACATGAACAAAGGCTATTGTACACGAGGCTTTTCAAATAATCTTTCTACCATAATCGCTCCGGCCTTCTTGGTGACTGAAGACTGTTTATAAGCCATTTTTCTCTTCAAATGTACTCGGATTGGTTAAATTGCAAATTTTACATTGTGCTACACATTTTATGTAGGTTTGTGTTTGATGAGATATTTTTTGTTTTAAGTCTCGCGGCTGGGTGCAGAGTTATTTTGATTATTAGAACTCCTTCCTACGTGGTTGGCAAGTATTGTTTATATTTGACAAAATTTTTGTGCTTGGTTGTTATTTGTTGACTTTCGTTTTTTTATTGTATTGCAGAACAAGAAAGAACGTCTATTCGCAAATAACGCAACACAACCATAAAACAAATAAAATACAGGACATATATAGCAAAAAATAAAATACAGAAAAAAAGAAATAATACTATGAACACAAAAATAAAAATCAATAGAACGAAACTCAAAAAAAATAAAAAAAAAAATAAAAAAATATAATCCGGTTGCCGTCCATGAAAAGGAACGGACTCAGCGAAAGCCGTAAACAGCACTGATTTTCTATCCTACCCTTACCTCATGTAGTTTAGTTTGGATTTTATTTTTTATTATTTTGCCTACATCGAAGTTTATAATACAAATAACAGGTACGGTATATTTTAGTCACAGCACAACTCTACTTCAGAAAGTGGACTTTATATTCCACGTTGGTGCGCTACAATAACGAGGGAAATATCTCAAAATTTTATTGCAATATTATTTTCCGTAAATTTTATATATTGTGGCCAGAACAATATTTCTTGCTAGTACATGTTCGTAAATGAAATAAAAGACAAATGAACATGATGGAGTTACGATCAATAATACAACAAAATGTCAAGTTAGCGACAAAAAAGTGCCAGCATACCTTTTCTTATGTGATAGGAAAACGGGGTTGTTACTAATGCTTTGCCTGGAAGAAAGTAATAGACCTGCATACACAGGGAGAAAGAAACAAGGGAAACGGTACATCGCTACTGACGACCAGTGACGACAGCAACTGACCACAGGTACATCAACAACCTACCACTTCAGGACGTGTGACAGAAGAAGGGAGGGGGAGGACTGAAGGACAGAGAAAAAAGAGGAGAACTAGCTCTCAGGCTCTCAGCCGAACACGACGAAACGCTTAGCGGCTGATTCAAGAGGCTGATAACCAAAATGATTCACAAAATGTTAATAATATTGCCCAGCTACCTAGACTTCTATACGCCTTTTACGACACCCTGGTAAGCCAGTATGGGATTGGGTTTTGTATATAAGACACCCCAATACTAGACAGTTACCCCAATGCTAGATCTGGGCTGGTGGTCGTTTCAATCATACTTGAACAAGTACTAGAGAATCATCTAATACAACTAGGTTTAACTAATACAACATCTAATGCAACAGTTTGTAAGTAACAACGCTAAATTGAAGTTAAATAATTATAAAACTAATATTAGAACGATTTATATAATTTATATCTTTTTATTATAATGTAGCTTAGCATAACAGTATTTTTTTGTTTTTTATATTTATATTTATGAACAGTTTCATATTGGGAAATATACAAATGTCCAAATTATTGAATAGATAGGAAATTATAATGCCATGCCGTTTGTTCCGTTAACTAATCCGTCATAAACTTAGTTAAGAAACGCCTAATAATAACCACAATAACATATACATACATATGTTGTGGTATACATAAAATTTTACAATGTTATTATAATTACGTAACAAGGGTCCTTGAATGGCAGATTACACTGTCTAAACTAAATGAAAAGTTGACTGGAATCTGAAGAGACTGCGCTTTTTCGTTATATGCAGGTAGCTTTATGCTGATCAGTAGTTTACTACTGGAGTTAGTTATAATATTTTCACTAGATGGCGATAGGTATTCGGTTCACCGGAGGCTTGTGATAAAATACATATATATATTTCTTATCCTCTTTATTACGACAAGTTTCCGAAAAAATGAAAAATGGCAGAAGTCTATTGAAAACACCTACATGAAATAAACGATTTGAGTTTACTGCAAAATTTATGAACGAATAATAATAATGATAATGTTAAATATACATGTACCTTCACATCCTCAAAAAAACGTAATTTATTAAACCAAAAACAAAAAGAAGATAATGCAACAACAAATATTTGATAAAGAAACGTCTAGAATATTCTCGTAAATGAAGTCTCATATCGATACGCAAGATCATTCATCTAGAGCAATCTGTCTGTTGGTGACACGCCGGCGGATTTTCGCTAAAAATGCAAATGTTCGAGGAACTGAAAAGATGAGAGCAACGCCCACCACCTCAAACGTCGAGTTTTAACGAAACAGGAAGGGGCAGGGCCACACACAATTTTTCACTAAGACAAAATGAGCTAGGCACTCCCAGAATGTACTTGCAAGTATTATAAATTCGACTTGGTTTTATGAGTAATCCATCATGGGGATACCAGATTCCGAATGTTAGTTTAAATAATAGGGGAAATAGTTATTACCTCCTGCACAATTAGAACTTTGACGTTAAAAAAGAAGCAAAATATTACATCAATAGTAGATTTAAAATTATATAAATGGCAATACTTTAGTCTTCTGTCAAACAGTTTCAACAATATTCCGCTAGAAGGATTTTCTTTCTGATGTGTGATATTTTGACAGAGATACAAACTTAAGAAAATGTATAAAAAAAGTCTAACGTTTTTATAAGTATGTGTTCTGGAGTCGTTATTCAAATTCTTAAACTAGAGTGAATAGTCTTCTTAGTTAATGCGCTTTACCATCAAAGACTACATGGCCACTTACCAGGTGGGAATGTCTTTCTCTTTAGTATTTAGCAGATGTACCAAATCTACTATGTTTAATATAGTTGGCTATTAGCGTCTTTCCTTGCGCGTTGCTTAACTCCTCCGATCACCTAAGATCGATAGGCACTTAAAAAGTTGCGCCCAACACCTTAGACATCATCACCATTCCATCAGGACGTCGAGTATTAACTTATTCTACATACAAAAAATCGACAGAAGCCGCGAGTGTAAGATCCCTTCAAACAATTCCGTTCACAAAGGTATCTTTCCCGTTCCTATAGAAAGGATAAACACAGTAAAGAATGTTGCATGTTACCGAGTCTAGGAAATTTCTTAGTGTAATTCGCTTGAGCAGCGTACTGGATCGCACTCTGAACCCTCTTGTAGCGAGTTTTTTATTTGCTTTGAGTAATGCAGAAACAGAATGTTAGACCAGCGAGTTCTTTATGAGTTTCGAAGAAAATAAAAGTGCATTCTTGGATAAGACTTCTTTAATTTCTCCACTCGTACCTGGGGATATATTTCTAAACTAACAAATTAATAGTCTCGTATCCTGATTATAACTTGGGTTCCTTAACGACAGGAGTAATTAAAATAAACTTGTACTAAAATACAGCGTGGCAGAAGCAAAACTGACTTCCAGTGTGGGTCGTACGGAGCCAAATCATCAATTACAATAAAAAGTGTAACAGTTTTTTTGGTTGAAGGAATCGATACGATACAGAAGATAATTTTTTTGCAAAACGTGACGTATGATTCTAAAGGTAAAACCGCATTAAGGCGGGGCGGTGTACACAGTGCCCCTGTAGATATAAAACAAACTATACACAAAAACAAACTATATGAAAGAATCATTTTAGGGCCAGGGAAGTGCGGTGTGACCCTCAGAGATATTGAAATTTCAGATTGCAGACTTCGATAAAAAAAATAGCAAATGCACAATCGTAGTTCAAAAAAGGCCATCAGACCAAATATGCACCGAAATGACATTATGTAGTAGTGTTTGGCAGCTCTGGCAGTGACTTATCTATCTAGTGATTTAGTGTGGTACATTGATATACTTGGAGACAAGTTGATTTTAATTTAGCCTTCACTTGGATAGATGGCACTAGCTTATTAGATTCTACAATATTTACAAATACGTTAAGCGATGATTATAAGGTGAGAATTGCATTAAATTATACCATTCCTAGACAGAAATGAAAGAAAAAGAGAGAGGGAAACGATTCGGAACAGTTTTGAAAGCAATTTTTGTATGGAACTGGATATCCATATTATCTTTGATCGGAGATTGCAGTGGAATCTGTCTTCTGGAAATTTAGCTATTTATTGATTGATTGCATCTTTAGATTTACGAGTTTTAAGTGAGTGAGTTATATATATGTAACGATGAAAGTCGTTAACAAAAATCACCAGAAGTTAGCGAAACTGAACATCATTTAAAATTTATTTAACACTCAGTGCTACATACACTAAAACTTGCAACAATGTTTAAAGGGGGGCCGAATGAAGTAGGTTATTGAATTGAAATCACACATCTAGTCACCTATATATGTATATATATAAAAATCCATGTTTGTATATTTGTGAGTTTGTTTGTTTATCCTGCATAGACGTAAATGGCAAGAGATAGAGCACTGATGTCTTAAGCAACTTTGTTCGGAATCCTATGGAAATGGTTTTGGTATCAAAATTATATACATCAGACATATATGGTTGATGAGTTTATTCATAGAAACGTGCTCCGGGTACAGCTAGTAATGAATAAAAATGACCAGAACTAAGCGGAACTGAACATCATCTAAAATTTATTTAACACTCCGGTCTACATACACTAAAACTTGCCACAATATTTATTAGCGAACCGAATGAAGTAGATAATTGAATTTAAATCACACATCTAATCAACAGCCATAAATCGAATGTGTTTCATTAATGTCCATTTCACTTCGCACATTAAATCCGTTGTTAATATTATTTTAGTTTAGTTTGTGAATGTAGTAATACAGGTACTGTTTATGAGCCACGATTTTAGTTAATTATTTATGTGTCATGATCAAAAAATATGATAAAAGGTCAAGGGAGGATCTAGGGGGAATGATGGGATCAGAAACCTTTGGGTCGGGTATAAATAATGTTTTGACACTCAATCTATATAAAAAAAATGTTTGTGAGTTTGTTTGTTTGTTCTTTATAGACTCTGAAATGGTAGGAGATAGAGCATTGATTTCTTCAGCAATTTTGTTCAAAATTATCTGGAATAGGTTTTCGTTCAAAAAGGATGTCGATCGGACACATGGTTGTTGAGTTGATGCGTAGCAACGCGCGCCGCGTACAGCTAGTTTGTATAATAAATAACCTCTGCAAAATATTTACGGGAAAATGGTTTTCAATTAGCATTATTGTAACCCGTCTAGCTAACTGAGATCGGTCTCCTTCCACAATGTGCGGTGCCAGAGCTAGTTCATGCTGGCCAAATGCGGATTGTTAGACTTCAAACACCTTCAAGAACGGTTAACTCGCAATACAGAATTCCTGATGTTGTCCTTCACTATAGCAAGTGAATCAACTTCTGATAACTAACATTGAAAGATGAGATAGGTACACAACGCAGAATTTGAACCCAAAGCCTCCTGTTTGAGAGACAGAACAACCACAAGTCTATCAGTACATTTTCGAATTCGTCAGATTGGAGAACAAACCGCAGAAAGAGACGGAGAGTGACAAAGAGTTATTTATCGTGGGTTTTACTTCTGTTTTAGAGGGATGAGTAGCTAATAAGCATACGTCCATGTTTCCGACGTCCATTGCTAGACATGTCTCTCTTAACCCACGCAACCTGACCAGTCCTGAGCCTATCCAGCTGATAGCCGCTGTTTTATGTTCACACCACCTGGTTGGAGGCACCCTGTGCTCCTTTTTCCGTGACGTTTAAAGTGTGACTATTCCGTTTAAAGTGTGACAATTTAAACATTATCATCCAGTAGACAATACAAAAATGTATCACTATTATCTAAAATAATGTTTAACCTCGTGAATTCAGCTGGTCCGAATTTAGTGTTAATTTCAGAAGCTATTAACACATTAGGAGTGCAGGATGGTATCGTAAATCAGAAGTGCAAACAGTGTATTAATTACAAATGCAAACAGCGAGTATGGTCTGCCGCACCCGTCTCCATCCACCTAATGATTTGCAGTACCGGTCTCCGAAGCAACTAGCATAGATAAACAAACTTTTGACTTTATAATATTAGTATAGATAAGTATTTTTACACTTTAGACTATCTATAGACATTAGGCTTTATCAAAGAATTTCTTTAAATATTCTTTTACTTTGTTAATAAATTTATAACTTATGTAGGGATTTTTTATTGTAAAATTTTGACTTTTGTTAAGTGAGCTTTGGGCTCCTACGACGAAATAAACAATTTTCGTTTCATTTAATTTCATTTCGTGTCGTGTCGTTTCATTTCATTTCGTTTCGTTTCGTTTAATTTCATTACATATCTGTAGATAATCCAGTCGTACATCACCGTCAACTTGATATCGATTTTAACAATACATTTCGCATTCACCTTGTTGATTATCATCTGTATTTCTCGGTGCAGTAAAAAGTTTTGAAAAGGTTTCCCGCGACGTCCCAGCCCGCATACACCGCCATTGTACGCAGCTACCATTGCGCGTTATTGTTTCGGAAGCAACCCTTTTTATTTCAGGTTTCATGCAAAACCGTATCTTTGCATGCTCGAGTAATTGAAATGAATTTAAAACCGGCCTCTGTAGGTGAGATTGTTTAGCAATATCTTGGTTGATTTTTGTGTGTGTGAACCACAACTTATTTAATATACGTTTTAGGTTATGTTATGATTGTATGAATGTTTAAATGCTTAAATTGTGCATCTATAAAGATCGAAGTTTAGCATACGTGCAGTGCTATTTACGTTTCAAATTATATGCAAATTATAGTAGAATAGTTATTTAGGAATTGTTAACGAATTTAGAAGTTGTAGGTCAAGCAACAGCTGGCGACGCCTGCAGGAGGATGGGTGAGATACGGTAAGGAGGTGGGTACATTTTTAAATAATGTTTCCGTGCTTCGGAGGGCACGTCGCGCCCGTTTGTTATTGTGAGATGTAACTTTTGGGTAACATAAACCTTCCAATACTTGAGTTTGTCGTTAACCTGTTCATCAATCTGCATTGGTGCACCGTGGTAAAATTTGCTCTAGGCTCAGTATGAGAAGAATCCCGTGCACATTACCAGATACAGAGAACAAAATGTTTTTGTTCGTCACAAAAAAATGCCCTGGTTAGGATTCTAGCCTACAATCTCCATCTTTAATTTACTGTTACGCTATGGATCGAGTACTCACGATATGTTTTTCACGCCAATATGTCGACCTAGTTGCATGGACCTTGGTTGAACTGATTCGATTATCTAATCTCTAGACCAACAGGCCAGGTATACCCGACCTAGTGTAAATATTTTTATAAATCAGTTTAAGTTGAGAATTGTTCGTCGCTCCTTCCCGGGTCGTCGTTCCGCGACTCTGGAATATTCGATTCAATCGACCCGCCGCCGGGTCTTAAGTGTGAGGGAACTATTTTGGTTATAGCACGTCGGGGACACACAACTTTCAGATGGCACAAAGGAACACGTCAGCTTTCTAACTTGAAATCATTTTTCAACTTTATTTAAATTTATTTATTATTAGAATGTTCTCTTGCTACAACTATGGGGAATTCTGAGAATTTTAGTTTTGTTGTGATTTGAAACTGGATGTAACGAAAATGCCCTCGACAAAAACGCTTGTAACACCTCAGCGGTGTTTTCAAAATGACAACAACGACAATACGAGTGAATAAAGTACATGACATAACATTATATCAAACACAATTTACACACAGTAAAATATGTATTTTATTAATAATTGTTTAATCAATACATTTCATTTCTGTTTCAACAAAATTAGAGGAATAAGAAGAATTTATTCGGCAAGAGAGATTTCGATTTTAATAAGTAAAATATTTGGTTTTAAAATCCATGTTTTAATATTATACTATGAGACAAAATAGGATTGCACTCAGAGTAGTACCGAGGTTTAGCCACAACATTTGATTCTCAAATCATCTTCAAAAAACAATTTAAACCACCTACTACGTAACTTGCGACAATAGAACTAAATAAACCCAGAAAAATGATAACAAGAAAACTAAACTAAAAAACTATACGTACTACATATATACTAGACCAAACAGTACTCTTAACTAAAGGAAACTAGTGGTTAGTGAACCTGACTGCTACACCGAAGGTTGTGGGTTCGATTCCCACCCAGGTCAAACTTTTTTTGTCAGCAAGAATGTTTGTTCTGTGTGTCTGTGTAAATATCTATATAAGTATGTGTTTAAAAATATATATGTATTTTAATCAGTTGTCTGATAACCATAGCACAAACTAACGCGTAGTTTAGGGACAGATGGCCGTGTGTGAGTTGTCCAAAAATTCTTTTTTTCTTTTTTTTAAATTAGATATACGCGCAGGATTTGATCCCAGGACTTTCTGCTCGAGACAACAACGTTCAAGCCGTTATGCCATCACTGCGTCCCTTTTTAATATAATTCCAAATTTGGCTTTCACAAGACAGCTATTACCTCTGACACTTATTAACGGTCCAGTTAAAACAAAACAATCCCAAAATAAACAAGAAAATGTGACTCATAACTAAATGCCTATCACAGTCGGAAATCAAACTCAGGAACCGGGTAATAAAAAACCACACACAGTACATTTCACACAATGAAATAAAATGAAAT
>DWJZ01004870.1:0-14794 GCA_018249125.1 Asbolis capucinus
GAAGTTCCCTTGTCTGGAGCCAAGCCGGACCGTAGTATCAACTCATGCTTGTCATAAAAAGGCATTGTCATCAGGATGGAAACTTTATGCAAAATTTCAGCTCCGTAGTGTGAGAGGGAGTGGATCTAATAAAGTTTGCAAGATTGAAGCCGTAAGAAATAGTAAATATATTAACATACTAATGTACCAACATACACTGCAAGTTAAAATCTTGTAAAAAATAAAATAAAAACGTAATTGGATTCATTTAAGTAAAGATTTAATTAATTGTATAACGTATATCTTTTCTAATAAAGCCGAAGAAAGTAAGTTAGGTATATCGAGACATTATGTACTACGGTGGAATTGCCTGTTCATTCTTAAACCAGTAACCAATATTATGGTACCTTAGTATGGTGTCTTGGTAGTTGTGAGGTCAAATGGTACTCCGTGTCGTTAGAATACGGTTTCAACAAAATCTCCATATTACCAAAATTATTCTGTTCCTGGCAAGATTTACATTCCTTAATTAATACGCGGGTACATAACATTTTTATTCGGAATACGTGGGTAATTTTAAACTAATTTAATGTAGGCCACGGTAACATTAGTATTCTATGAAGAGCGTTTTGAAGAAATTTGACTTTCGTTAAGCTGTTAGTTCCTATGTTGAAATAAATAATTTGCCTTTGTCTTTGACATAAAGAAATACATTTTATGAACTAGCTATATCCGACGCACGTTACGCATCAACCACGTGTCCGATCAGTATCATTTTGGTACTAAAACCTTTTCCAGAGAATTCTTAACAAAGTTGCTAAAGACATCAGTGCTTTATTTCCTGCCATGTCAGAGTCTATAAAGTACAAATAAACAAACAAACTCACAAAGAAAGAAATATTCAGTTTTATATATTTATATCATTCAAATACGTCTTACATTACAGACATCGCCTAATTTGTTAGAAACAAACATTAACAAAACATCAGTAATAAACAAATTCATATTAAATGTGTCATAATAGTTACCTATGACCACGGAATTACAATAAAGACGGACAATGCGCGTTCAAGGCTTGTATCGGCGAGATATTTAATATCGATTAACGGAATCGAGTCTGGGAACACTACCCGATGCCCCGACTCGTCACTCCGGACCTAACATCGGCCGGTGTCCTAGTTTAAGGTTAGATTTTATTATTATATATTAATTAGTTAATAAAAGTATAATTTATAACAGTAATATCATTTAATTGGCACCTGCTGCGTCAGCCTCTCGTTACTAATGTCAAAACAATTATGTATAATTATGATACACATTTTGCGAGTCAAATTTAAAATATCCATAATATACTTAAATAATATATAAATAATAAATTACCAAAATATATTTAATGACCTTAGTGAAATTATACCAATGTCAGTAAAAACGCCATTTTAAAATTTACAAATACGTATATATAATTGATTAGGGATAGTAAATAAAGTATCAGACTGTTAGATCATGTTAAATAGCAGGTATTATAACGCACCAACTGTCGAATATAAAAATAATCATCAAAATCGGTACATCATATAAGTAGTTTGAGGTAAAATACAAAAAAAAAATCCAGCCAAATTGAAAACCTCCTCCTTTTTTAAGGTCGATTAAAAAGTATTAAAACGGTCTGTAGCATATTTGGTACTTAAGGACCTTCTTGCGAATGAGTCCCAGGTTTGATTTCCAATGCACACATTAATGTGAAATTAGAATGTTTGTTTGTTTGTTTGTGATCTAATTTAAAACCTTAATTTAGTTTCGGGAACAATCATTTTACTTTTCATCATTGTCATATCAACCCATCACGGCCCACTGTTGAGCACGGGTCTCTTCTCTGAATGGGAAGGTTAAGGCATAGTTCACCACGCTGGCCAAGGGCGGATTGGCAGACCTTTGAGTTTTGCAAACTCCCCGACATGCAGGTTTCCTTCACCGTTATAGCGAGTGACATTTTAATACTTAATAGTCCAGCCGTTTCGGAGATTAGCCGGAATAAACCGACAGACAAAAATTGTAAGAAATTTTATTTTTGTACAATTTGTACAGATAAATACACAAATGAAAATTTCTTTATAATATCAGTGTAGATGTACAGACAACGAACAGCTACAGACTTATTATATGTACATATCTTTATATATATCAAAACGGATTACGTTGTACTATGTGTCAAGCCAAGAAACTTGATATAAGATAAGTATTTAATTACTCTGTGTAGTTAACTCACAAAGCTTTAACGTAAATAATACAAACAGTGGAAAATTTTCTGTAATGCTGGATTCCCATGTTATGTAAAGTTACGGACATAACGTGGGAAAATATTTCTCGTTTAATAATAATTTGCTTTCGTTTATAAATACGCAATTAGAGCTTCAATTTCCCGCCAACCGCTAAACATCAATGCCCACGTAAATACGACAAGCACTACTAGATGTCGCTACTTGTATCGATTGAAAACATCGCAAGAATTATTGTCTTTTAATTACTGACTGAAGTCAGTCTGATTAGCGCTATCTAGTCTGTGGGTTACCGCATACGACGAGGATTCAGGCAAAACCCTTGTCCTTTTTTTAACCGTACCCTGCACTCGCACCGTTGGTGATTTTTGGGGAAGAAAATTTGTGATTTCATTAAAATATAGACTTGACAATGTGTGGAGAGGTCCTTTTCGGAGTGTCCAGGATGTACCCTGGAAGGGATGTTGCAACAATTGATCCGAGTAGATTACGTGGGTTATCTGTCTCAGCACTGCACGTTGTCAGAGTTTAGCGGATATGTATGTATCGTTCACTTGAATCACCTGTTATCTAACCCGCGGTTAAATCATCTCGAGGCTTGACCAACATAATCTGAATCACGGACTGCAGAACCTCACCTATGGTGCACTATATAGACGCCCATCTACTGTATGTGTTAGTGCTATGTATTTACGATAGACGTAGTGACATCTTAAATATTTAAATTGATTAAAATCTAATAATTAAGAAATAAACAAAAAAAAATTAAAAAATGTAGGAATAATAACCGACACACGGCGACCACCAGTAAATACAAAAACATTAAAATTTTATGAAATGCTATTTAATTTCATGATTATTAAATGTTTATACATACAGCCAACTTATAAATTGCCATCTACAGTAATATTATAAAGAGGAAAACTTTGATTGTTTGTTTGTTTGGGGAGAATAGGCTCCGCACATACTGGTCCGATTTGAAAAATTCTTTCACCATTAGAATCCTACATTGTCAATAATGAATAAAACGTATAAAATATTAAAAAAACGATAGAAGGCCGTCTAAAAACTTCGATAATGTAATCCAACGTATATAAAAATACTTAAAAAATCCTTTAATCGCGTACGCTACGAAAACTATTGACAATAGAACAAAGTGATATACTAAAATTTTATAGAGGCCATCAATATCTACAAATAAGTCCTCGACACCATATGTGTAACTGTTACACTTATGTCTCAATAACTACTATTTCTCGTAGTTGACTATTCAAAAACAGGGCTGATTCTAATATATCACCGTCCGTACATCATTTCAATAGCGCACAATAGCCAATGGAGTCCATAAACAAACCTTGTCAACTATTATGAAATCTAGGTGAGAGTTATGTTCATGTCAATGTCGGAACTATTATTATAACTGAGAAATATAAAGTGCTTTTGAAATGAGTATTTAAACGTATGAGTAATATTATCCACGCTAATGATAAAGAAAGATTTGTATTTTTGTATGTTTGTAACGAATAAACTCAAAAAGTACGGATTCAATATCAAAAATTCTTTCACCATTACAATGCTACATTATCTCTGAGTAAATATAAATATCTAGAAAAAATAGGGATCCTTACTAAGACTTCAAATACTTAACCTAAGGAATAAAAAAAAGTACTGTAAAATGTCTTTGATAGCATGCGCTGCAGAAACGGTTGATGATAGGTCGGAAAATTTTTCAAAATTTTAAACACAAAATGTCCACCCGTGCGAAGCCGGGGCGGGCCGCTAGTATATTATAAAAAGAACAGTAACTTTTAGATTTAGCATTGTAATAAACCATGTAACCACACCAGGCCTGCAAAGACGAAACGGTTTAACATTTTTGAATGCCGTTTTTACTGAATTAGTAAGCTTGGGGTAACATACATTAGTTTACGTCAACAAAAGAAAGTGAAATGAAGAAACAAAATTCGGGAAAGTGTTTTTCGCTAGACCGAACTGTTGAAAAGGGTTTCCAGATATTAGTATCAAGCAGTTTTTGCGGTACCGTACCAAATAAATATAAAATCGATTTTGATTTTTTGAATCATTAATCTTAACACGCTTATAATCTGCCGGCCAATTCTCGATACACAAATAGAGATATCGTAGCAACTTTATCGGTGAAGGGTAATTTGGTATTCACATCGCAATCGGGTTTCAACTGCACCCCAACGATATCGATCTGAAAGTCGTTCGTCAACCAATTGTCAACTGTATTTTGATCATATCAAGACCATATATTGTTGAAGTTTTATTGAAGAACATTTAATAAATAATAATATTTATTGATTAATTCTCTCAAATATATGATGTTAATGAATCTCTGGTCTCTAAGGTAGTTTAAACTGTATTTCAGGAACCAACGTCTTGTCCCATTTGAGTGGCTGGAGATTTACTATCTTAAAAATACAATATAAAACAATTTAATTACCTAGTTAAGTAACAACACCGAAAGTGTGAGTATGTGAGACAGATAGAGAGTGTATATGTGTGTAAGAGCGAGAGAGGAATTTAAAAGTGATACTAAGTTCCAGCTGAACTGCAATCAAACGACTTCTAAACATGAACGACTGAAATATTTTGGTCTAACGAGAATCGGCCGGTCGCTTGAGTTCTGCCGCCTGAGACCACTTTAATAGAGGTAGGTACGGAACAGCCGTTGCGGTCGGTAGGAAGATGAGAGACTGGTAAGCAAACATTTCATAAGCGCTTCCGTGCTTCGGAGAGCACGTAAAGCCTCCAGGTTACAGCCCCGTGAGATAGCAACCGATAGGATAGAGGAATCACTTAGGATAAAACTAAATCCTTTAATAAAACACCTCATTGGAGTTGTATTGTAGATCTCCTCGCTATGAGGAGAGACACTTCGTAATGGGCCATTAATGCTTTAAAACCGAATTTAACTAAAGCAAAATGAGGTTATTACAGCTATCAAATCAAGTAAAGGCCAGAAAGAGATAGCGTACGGGGCAGTGTGTTTGAGGAAAAAAGGAGTTCGTCAATATATCTACTAATGCAAAATTATATTTTACCAAGGCGGGAAAACAAAAGAATAAGGAATTTAAAAAAAATGAGCGCGCCGTGTTTTGAATATAGAACTAAACTATATATTATGCCAGTCTAAATTCTAACTATGTTATATTTTGAATTTTAGTTTAATCGAGAGGCTGACCATCTCGGTATTCTACAGGATACATTTGGGAGAGCCTGCGCAGGAGTTATAGGATATAGTTCCCCCATCCCCGCTCCATCATTGAACGAGCCGGCGCACGTGTGGTATCCATTCCATCGTCGTCGACACTCCACCAGTACGAACATCGCGCATTGTGTTCCTTTCTCATATTTACTGCGACGGACTGGTATAAGTTGCTCGCGTCGGTGTTCCCGTTCGATTACAATGTGTCGTCAAGTAAAGAGTGAATAGGCTATTACTAAATTAGTGCGATTTACCATCAGGCAGAATCACGGTCAAGCACAAAATTATAGTAGGTACAAAAAATCGAACAAATAGCAAAAATACATTAATTTCCGGCTAACTTGTTTGAATACTGCAAGATTGTGTTTTCAGAGTCCAGTTTTAATATTTAAGTCAAGGTTTTATAAGGGCGACTCAAATCGTTTAAAATACAGAATAAAAAAACGAATTGAACTCTTGTTGTATGCAGATTATTTATAGTCAAATTTTTATTTGTTTTATCATTAAATAACCGTTTTGTATAAATTGCTCAAAATAATTTTTAATGCCATTTAATTTCAGTAGAAATTACTTTTATTAATATTTAATTAGATTATGTCACTCTCCCAATGTCGGTGTATCAGTGGGGCTGTGTGCTTGTGTAGGGTCGAGGCCAAGACCGCTCAAATCCAGGCCCACGGCTATGATGTGGCCCGTAAACGGATTTTAAGTACCCCACGCTAGTAACCATGTTCGTGGTCCGTGGTCACCTGTGGTCCGTAGTAAATATAATTCCTCAGTTTGACCCGATTATAAAAAGGTTGTGCAGTCTTGCTCTAGGCCTCCTGGGTCCCGACAACAGACTAATGATCAGGCCATTATTGGTTCAGGTCATCTTGGTACATTATAGAGCTGAAAGACTATTTGTTACTCGTATCGATAAACACATGTACACTAGGATCTAGATTTTATTTATGTCCTAGTACTTCAAAGATTAAGTTTTGGCGCCTGAACATTAATCCTGGGTTCAAACCATGCGCGCTTTACCAATATTATCAACTTTGTAAGTCAAAGAAAATTTTAAATATAGGTACGTAGAAAGTTATTTTGTCTGTCTGTTACGCTTTCACGGCTAAACCACTAAACTGATTTTGACGAAAATTGATACATTAGAGCTTGAGAATACACATTAGCAACCTTTTATTGCGAAAAAAGGCTTGAACGGTTTGGAATAGGGGATGAAAGTTTGTATGGAAGTTCGTCTTTGTCTTCAACATTTTAAAGACTCACTACTGAGCATATATCTTATATTGAGCCCTAGGACAAACTCCATCACGCTGCGCTGTTCCAAGGCGGATTGGTGGAGAAATTGTCGAAACATGTCTGTTTGTGCCAGTTCGTTTGTCCTTTATAGACTCCGAAATGGTAGGAGATAGAGCACTGATGTCATCAACAACTTTGTTCAGAATCTGAGTTTGGTTTTGGTATCAAAATGATATCGATCGGACACAGGTTGGTGAGTTGATGCGTAGCTACGCGCGCCGGGTCCAGCTAGTAAGTAATAAATATTTGCTGTAGCGTTTTGTCTGTATTTAATTTGAAACTATATAAATGAAATATTGTAACATTTAATTAACATAATTAAAATAAAATGGAACAAAATAAAAATGTTATTCGTTTATTTAATTAAAATAAAAGATATATTGATATACTAATTAAACTAATTAAAATAGATATAAAAATGTGTGCCACAGAGTATGGTGCGGTACCCAAGATGCTGGCAGTGTTTCCTCTCATAAATGAATTGGGACATAAAAAATTCTACGTAAACGTAGTCGTGCGCAAAAGTATGTACAATATTAGATTATTGTGGTGTGTAATAGTTTCCGCAGAAACAAAACAGTGAAATAACCTCCAATGGGGAAGTTTAACACGTGGCCGTAACAATGCAACTAGTGTAATGTTTTAACGAGTTGAAGCCGCCCACGGGGTCTGTTACACAACAAGCGGGAGATAGACTGGAGTGGAGTGGAGGATTGAAGGACTTTTGTCTGAAGGGCCCTCGAACCTTGTTCATGCGCAGGAGAGAGGAATCGATTGGTGTTTTAAGGTCCATTTATCTCATCAACACTGTTAATGAGTAATTAGAGGGTAATTAAAAATTAGATTGGATGTGTTGAATTTTTACGAAATTTGACGTTTTTTGTGACGCTGAAAGATGTTGAATAATTCCGACATGGATGGCAATCTAAGGCGCTCCTAGAGCGCTATGACATGGGGTTTTTGTAAGTGCGAGCATCTGATGCCCGTCAAAAATTCAATGGATGGGGCCTCAAAAAACATGTATATAAAATGTAATTTTTTTACAAAATTTTGTTCAGAAAATATGTTTTCTTCTGAGCGTGCAGCCTGTTGGGCTGAGGGCCCCTTAGGCCTGGGGGCCGTGGTATTTAACCAGTCATGCCAGCATAGTTACGCTACAGATTGAAAAAGAATCATTTTATTAAAAATCCTACTCATTTAAAAATGATACGCCGTTGTCAAAGTTAGTCTGATGATCAATATTACAGTAAAAGAAATTAGACAACCGAATGTTTTGAACCCATGTTTCATACACATCCGCTCCCGCAACACGACTCAGCCACCAAAATCAAAACGTCAGTTGTAACACGTTTCAATATCCAAACGTAAAGTAGTAAAAACTTCAATATTATCGCTCATAAACGTGATTCATGAAACCCGGATTTCATAAACATTATGAATTATGGCGGTATGAGGTGTATGACTCATCTCCGCGTATACATTCAATGAACTCATTAATATGGTAATAAACTTATATGTACTTGTATATACAGGGCCTAAAAGATTGAAGAGTTAACAGCGGACGCGGTCAGTAAGAGGATGGGTGACCGCTAGTGGCAAAAAATAACTGAGATTGCGCTCCATTAAAGAACCTACCTACGACTGAAGGCAGTTTATGCCAAAGATACACCATAAAAAGTGGCGGAACTCCTTTTGGCGAAGTGCGAACGCGGATGCTTTTGCGCCGTTAATTCTACTAGGTTGGCATCTTCCCAATTGGACTGCCATAAATGTTGATTCATATTTCAAGAACAAAAATAAGTTAAGAGCCTACAACAAATATAACTGTCTTAACAATAATAAAAAAATTAGAACGCCCCGTTGGACATTTATAAACCCTGCGAGTTGTTTTATAGTATATGTGAATTGTTTATACTCGTAAATTAGGAAAAAAAACACAGCCTCTTTCTCAATTCGTCCCCAGCGGTCGTCCAACCATCTCCGCCTATTGCTTATCTTTGCCGATAACTTCTGATCAACAAGGCCGACTATGAACACTTACTTGCGACCTATAAAATCCCACTTACGTTGTTTTTAGACATCAGATATTTGTGTAACTCTGTAACTAATAACCTGAGAGATTAAGTAAAACTTCAGGTGATACTTGAACTGTTGATAACCTGTAACTTATCAACAGTTAGTGTCAAATATGTTAACTGAGTTTAGTCTCGATAAGTGCTACAGGTATCAACAAGCAGTCCTTGGATCAGTGCCAACTTAAAACCGCCTAGCTGATTATGGCAGCCTGGTATTTACAGCTTTTGATGTTGGTAACTATTTTATATTCCCTTTTATATTTTATTTACAAACTAGCTATTTTCCGCGGCTGTGCCCGCGTGGTGTACCCCTCTTCACCTCCCCCCCATAGTCAACACTATATTTAGTGCATGAATACAAAGTGTTATGCATGTTATATTATATATTATTTTGCTTTTATATGTAGCTATTGGATTTATCGGATATATTGATATATAAAGATTTGTCAGCTGCTTCTTCATCGGAGGTTGCAGATTGGTGTAGTGGTTAGTGAATCTGACTGCTACGCCGAAAGGCGTGGGTTCAATTCCTTCCCAGGACAATGTATGTTTATCTGTTGTCCGATTACCATAGTATAAACTAACGCTTAGTTTGGGATCAGATGGCGGTGTGTGAGTTATCTTGAGATGTTAATTTGTTTATGAATTACTAGTGTTTACGCGCGGCTTCGCCCGCATGGTAAGTTAATAAAAAGTAGTAAATAACATTAATAGTAGCATTAATGTTATTTCAGATTACAATCTATTCCTATACCAAATTTTATTCAAATGCGTTCAGTAGTTTTAGCGTGAAGGAGTAACAAACATGCATCCATCCTCACGAACTTTCGTAATTATAAATATTATAGTAGATACAACCATTGTAAATCAGTGTAACTGAAATATTAATAACATCACGATTTCACACGAGTGTTGTAAATGAACGCAGAACAATTAATTATTTGTTGGTTGGTTGGAGGTGGCAGGTGTCCGGCTTATCGACGAGTCGTGGCCACGGTTGGCTTAATGCCAGTATGCGTGCTTATCGGTGACCAACTTGGCTCGGCTCGAGGAGACATGTGCTAGTAGGGTTGGCAACTGTTAGGAACAGTTTTATACTGCTTTACTCTAAATTACATTTTACTGTTAAACTGGAAACATATTGTTCTCAGCGTCATTTTGATGTATAATTAAAACTGTGGCTTTTTAAACGAGTAGTAAATTGATAAGTTGTACAAGAAACAATCAAAAGTAAGTATTTAAAATGGAAAATATTGTAATTTTTTCTTAAATATATACATTTTTAGCCATTAAAATACTTTATTTCCAACAAAAAAAAAACTGGCACCCCTATGTATAAGCATGTGTAGTAAATGTAAAATGGTTTAATGGTTCAGTTGGCAAAACGGTGGCTATTTGAGCATGTCATACTGTCAAACGAGCGCACTATACTATTAGTTACAATGAAAATTGGAAGTTAAGGGTTTATGGGTCCTCTCTTTTTTAATAATTTAGAGTTACAATAAATCGCTTTTTTGTGAAACTATCGATTTTTGATTTCTTAACCCGGAAACCCTTTATGCTAAGTTAAAATTTTTATTGCATACACCTGTTCAGGTGTTTTATATAAAGAGTTATATGTATTTCTTCGTAATAAATAAACTCAAAATCCGCCTTTATTCGATATTGAAAATTCTTAAAATAATACGTATATAGAATCTTCGGAGTAAAATATGCTATTACAATCTCAAAAAACAAAAATGAATGATATGAATTTTTCGCGGTAACTGAAATTCTGTATAGGGATCAAATTAAATTTTGTAAGAACGCTGTTTCAACGGTAAGAGATACACAAATGATTGCTTTAGATCTATTAAAATAGCGTACATAAAAGTTAGCAACAACATATAAAGTAAAATAAATTAATAATGTGGGTAGATATTTAACAGGTCCTAATATCAACAAATAGTTCTTTATTTAAACTAGTAAACACAACGCCACGGGCAATTAATTTACACTATTTTTATCTTAAATCTATGTTATTTCGAAGTGTAGTTTAAGAGATATTAGACACTGCTACGTATTGTTCTATTAAGGAGTTAGGAAGCACCAACCATAAAGAATTTCTATTAATTATCTACATTTGTTATCTGTAAGTTGGACTGCTTTCTTGCTCTGACTGCCCGCCATAGAGGGCGCTGTTCGCCTAGTACGGCATCAGAGTCGAACGACAACTGCCTGCATCTCGAAAATTATTAACCTAATAAGCTAGTCTAACCATCGCAAGTGCCCTGCGTTGTGCAAATTAATATTCCATATCCGTGCCAAGACAAGAAGGATTCGGTAACTTGCACCTTGGATCATCCACCTGCCTGTAACTACACCAAAGACTCCTGGGAGAGGGTGAGACCATCAGTACTGGGCTAAAGATCAGCGTAAAAAGAAATACAGTCCAATTTATCATTGACCACAACAATTACTGTTATAAGTAATGCACAGCTGCAGAACGTTATATTTTCGAAGTAAAATGAGGGTAGTTACGACTACTGTGATTGATAGCGTAGGTTTTCTGGAAACCAATTACTCACGATAATAGTTATATTTATGTGAAAAAGCATAAGATTGTAGTCTTTCCCGGTGAAATATCACAACAAACAAACTCTTTTGAAATTCATATAAATAAATAAATGGAGGATAAGTGCCCATTTCTTTCATTTAAAGCTCATTCGCTCGTGACGTAATAAACAGAGGAACTGATTTATCCCTCTATATTGTAAAAGATTGCGTCTCACGCCCCTCTGGACATTTCAATATTCTCTGAGAAATTAATTCTATAAATGCTACGAGCAACATTAATTAATTTTTTTTCGACATTATGTTCTCGGGAACAAAGTGATACCATATTTAAAATGGTAATAATATGTTAATTTTTTTGATTATAAATATTTTTAATTTACCTTTTAACCAGTCAATAGACCATTATTGAGTGACCATTGACCATTATTGGTTTATTCTACTGAGGAAGCTTAGAGCATGTTTTTAAAACATTTAACGAGTTTCTTACGATTTTTATTATTTATACCGATATTTCGACTCAGTTGCATGGGTCACGGTCACGGCAAGATTGAGAGCATACTTAATCCGTGGTTATTTGTGGTAGTAGTAGGTATTAATGGCCAACACAAGTATAAACACTTTTGGTAATCTGGCTCGAAGGACCAAAAACAGAACTACAGTTTTAAAGATAAGTAAAAGTGGTAATGTAAAGAACCAAACCCAACGAGTGCATTTGAACACTAATTTATTGAAACCTATAAGTAAGAGGCATGAATGTGCAAGTTTCGTACATACTGCTAATTCTTAATGCGAGTCGGCACATTTTCCACGTTTAACTCGTATACGAGGTTATTGCTCATACAAGTAGCACAACTTAGCTTAATGATTGTTACCTGATGACAACTGGGACCGACGAGTATAAATTCCCTCCTGGTATACATAATAAAAGGGGGAGATATGCCGAAACTACAATTTATTTTATATAAGTATTATTAACAGCGAAATTATATTGTTATTTATGCGACGACATTACGGAGAAGAATACCGGAGAAAGATAGTTCGGTACAATTCGAGAGGAGGGTGCCGGAAGGCTATTTAAACACCTCCGATGCGCCAAAAATTTTCCATTTTCCGTCACCCATTTACAAACTTGCACGCTGTTGCTTATCTTGGTTACTCACGAACGATCGATTTAATCCATCGAGCTTACAATGCTTCACAATTTAATCTTTTAATTCAAACGTAACCAACAAACAACAAACCACCCCATAACGTAAACATTAACTTGTACTTGTATTAACTTGTATTTAGACGGTATCCCGAAGGATTTGCAAATCCAATTCCGTAGTCCATAAAATTCAGGAACTCATCAAATTCTGATTTTATTGTTTATCGGACGATAAAAATGGGAAAGAACAACAGTCAATCATGTCGGGCAGCGAATTTTGTTATTGTTAGAGCGTTCGATTGCTCGCTCTGAACCTTGATATTTACGTCATTCTATTTTAGCTTCTCGATCTATTGTAAACAATGCGATTGTGCCGTCACTGTTACTCGTGTTCCGTTTTCAGGTACTGAATCACCGTGCCATATTTTATTGTTTGTTGATCTCCTCTGTTCTAAATGTATTTGTAAAAGCTTTGAAATTTCTTGTATAATTATTATATTATGTCCACCAATTCACACTTGGCCAGCGTGGTAGATTATGGCTTGTACCTTTTACCTTTGAGAGTGGAGACCCGAGCCCAGTAGTGGGACAGTTATGGCTTTGCAATAATGATTATTATGTACTGGTTTGGTTGGAGAAGATCAAGACGCAAATACATGAAAACAAGTTCCAACATGGTTTCGTAGTCAACCCGTAATTAATTTAATTAAAAATATATATATTTACTGTGGGTCGACAGTCGACGATGTCGACGATGGTTTTTGATGTCCGTGAGCCTCGTCTGCCAATCATCAGGCACCTGCTCATTTGTTAGATATATTTACGTAGAATATTGTTTCTTCTACCCTTCTACTGAAAACTGTTCAGTTCTGAGACGACTCGAGCAAGGCACAAATCGCATTAGTAACAAAACAAACGTATACATGGACATACCATTTAAAACATCATTGTGTAAGGTTATGAAGACTACTAAGGCGGACTTATCCGGCTTAGTTGAACTACTGACCTTAATTCCTATATAAGATGAACGTATCTATATGCAGAATACTTACAGTATTTGTGCTGCAAAGCGAGTGTAAGACAATCATATCTACTGGTTATTGAAGTCAGCTGCTTTAGTAAGAATAGGAATAATCTGTGAAGATGTAGACTGAAGTCAGAAGAAACCATGAAATTGTTCCGTAACAGAGTTGGACCCGCTGGAAAAGTAAATTTATCTTCAAACCAAACGCAATTGAAAGTCGTTCACTTACTTTTACATTACGAATTCCTTTTTGGCATATTTATCTGACAATCTCTTAAAGAGCACTATAATAAATCAATTGAAACTTAAAAAAAACATAATTTCTATAACAAATAAACATTACGAAGAAATATCGCAGAGATATTTTGTTACGGATCCGGAAAATTTGCGTCTTGAAAGATTACGTCATCCACAGAGCGGAGAGGTACTAGGGGATAAGAAGCTAAATAGTGAGAGCTGAGAGCCTAACAGCTGGATATTGTTTCATTGCAAACAACTTAGGCAAGACATCGTTCTTCGTATATTGCTCAGTTATAATGCGTTTACAGTACGTGACGCTCACATATCAGATGATTCGTCATAGTCGTTGTTGGCTTTAGAGCATAAAAATAAAACTGTATATTTTAGCTGCATGCTTCTTCAATAAAGTTCTACTTTCAGTTATTTGGTTATTCCGTATATCAAAGGCCAAATCCTGCACGGAAACTCAGTTATTGAAACGTCGATAGGCAGTTAATAAATTCGTTACCGAGCTATATTGACATCCGAAACGGTTTATTGATTCGCCGAGTCATGCACATCCATCTACGTTCTGTGCGCCTGGTACAGTTTTATTGAATTTAGAGGAGATTTAAATGTTAACCAGTTTAAAATTGTGTTTTCGGTTCGTCATATTTCATTGGCCCAATACTGAGCACAGGTCCATCCTGATTACTGAGTTTGCGCTTTTTAATCATAATTTGTCGTTATTTTATGTAATTATTTCCATTAATAACACTAATAAACTTATTGTTTTGAACAAGGTTTGCAAAATCGAAACAAAAGAGGATCTAACAGACAACAAAAGGTATGCCGACCCAATTGCAAAGAAAGGACGACTAAGCACCCTATACCCAAGTTAAATTACTTCCAATGTAAACAAAACTGCCAAATTTATCTCCAAAACACTTTGACTATTTTTTAAAACGCAACATGTATGTACAT
>DWJZ01004871.1:0-14793 GCA_018249125.1 Asbolis capucinus
CAACACCTTTGGTGTTGGCAATGCATTACCAACACGGAATTGATGGATCTAATACTTGAAAAATTTGTTGGCGTGAGGAAGACGGAAAGAAAGAGTACATCGTGGAAGAAACTGGAGTCAATATTACCCAGTCTCACCATTTAGGTGACAGAAGAAGAATGATAGCAGGATAATTAAAAAATTTGGAGAAAGAAGTAATAAACCTGATGGACTTTTCTTTGGCATGACCATCTTCCCATAATTGCAGCCTATAACTGTTCCAATACTGGACTCCAGACTCCTCTCACAGTAAGCAGGGTATGGGCCATAGTCCACCACGCTAGCCAAGTGCGAATTCAGCTTCGAGAACTTTATGGGGAACTCTCAGGTTATCGTAAAGCATCGAGGGAAACCTAGAACAGGTTTTCCTACTTCTACTCCTTCTTAGGTTTCCCTCGATGTTTTCATCACAGAAGCAAGTTATAATTAGCTTCTAATACGCACATTTTTTGGAAATTAGGGGTGTGCGGAGTGTATTGAATCCACGACTTCCAGTTGAAGATGCTTAAACTACTAGGCTTTCACTTGCTACGTTCACGTTCAAAGCTACGTTCCACATACAATATATGTATGTATACTCCTGCAACAAAATACACAACAAAATGTAACATTGAACAATAATTTCGTAGGTAATTTCACAACAATACACCCACAATAAGCTCAGCTCCCCTCAATTCCGTAACCTTTTCTATTATAATCGAGTGCTCCTTTCTGTTAATAAAAGACTGGTAAGAGCAAGGTAATTGACTGAAGGTCAAAATTTCATGTTTATTCTTGCTTATTAAGGAAGCGAAGATAAATTATTAATTTTATTGTAACCTTAAGTAACCTAAAATCTTAATATTTGTCTACCTTAGCTATTGAACCACTACTGAACACCAATCCTCATACGGAGGCCTAGAGAGTACTCCACCTCGATGCTCTAGTACGCTTTGGTAGTGGAGTCAGTGACAAAGATAACACCGTGAAACTTCGTACATTGTATTTATACACTTTATAAATCCTACTAATATTATTAATGCTAAAGTTTCTGATGATGAATGTTTGTTATTCGTTCAACCAAAAAGTACTGAACACATCTGAAATTAATTTGACAGTGTAAGATGGTCCGAAAAAACATATAGGCCACTTTACGCGGAAACGAATAATAAATACATGAAACAAATATTAATTTCGACTTGGTATGGAGGCGGATGGTAGCCTTGGTCACGAGTACGTAGTCGCAGCCAAAGCCTACTTACAAACATTATTCAGATATTTATAGCTTTGTGTTTCACTGTTTGTTTGATACTATTGAAAAAGATATATTAAACATATAAGATATCGTTAATAAGTACAATTTAATGATCAACATCATTACTAAACTAATAGGTATATTAATAATAGCCAACTTAATGACAAATTTAATTTAAGATAGAATCAGATGTCCCTGCCAACAATATAAAATAAAAAATATTGAGTAAACAATTTAGTTTGTATTAGCAAAGTAATTCTTCGTTTTTCCTATTTCTTTGTTAACCACAAAATTCCCTTCAATTTACTTAATATTTTGCAAGTATTGTTTTGATTTTAACAATGAATCATAAATAAAAAAATTATATAGGTAAATTGCTGATTATAAAATGAACCGTCAGACAGAAAGAGCCATAAACTTTAGATTTTTCGTGGTAATGCTATGTTTAGTCCGTTTTTTAATCCGTACAAATCTTGTAAACAATATTCATGTCATTAAAAATTGTTTTTTAGGTTATTAAAAAAACTCAATTTATGTTGTGACATTGAAATGTTACGACGCAAGATATTAGTATATTAAACATGGAATGAGACGGTTTTATAAGAAAACTGTGACATTATCTACCACTTTAGGTTACAAAATGAGAAAAACAGACTGTATTAACAAGCATCAGAGAAAATTAATTTGTTTACATCAATGAATTTGGTCAACAGAAGATTGCCATTGCATCGGTTGGTATTTGAAATTGTGCGTCATCTCAAAGGAAATGTTAACGGGTTCACTAATTGAATTCTGACCTCACAGTTTGATGTCGTAACTTCTGACATGTTCCCGATGACTCTGGCTAGCTAGTTGACCGTTCAATACAAATTTCCTACGACTCGGTAATTATTTTGGCTACATCGTGACTTTGACTTGTTGATAGGTTTTGGAAAAATTGATTTTGTTGTATTCGCACGGCGTTTTTTCAAATTTTTAGTTTAACCCGTGTGTTTCGTCGTGGTTTAACTTAGATTTGACTAAGGTTTTAACTTCCTGATTTAAGTACTCATAAATTTATGTTATAAATGCGATAGTTTTTAAAGATGAATGGATGTTTGTTACTCTTTCACACAAAAACTTCTGAACGGATCTAAATTTTGCGCAGAAATAGATTTTAGTCTGGAATAACACATGTGCTCTTTTTTATTAACACTAGAAACTGCCCTCGCTTTGCTTCGGAACCAGTTACCAGAAAAAATAGTTACTGTGACATAACTGTAACAGTTAAACACATGGCATCACGGATTTTTTATTAGATACTGATGTCCTGTATAAAACTGTAGTACATCACTTTGCGATCACGCGATATAAGGATAATTTTTAGACAAAGGGTTACAATATCGCAATTTTTGTACAGAACCCTAACGTTTTTGAAAATATTTTATAGCCTATGTTCGTCAGGGATAATGTCGGATTCTAACTGTATAAGTATTTATTAAATCTGCCCCGTACTTTCAGAGCCTATTCGCTTTAAACAAACAAACAAATCTTTCCTCTTTATAATTATATTTAATATAAATTCGCGCTAATTTCGTCGCAAAAAGTGCACAGTCTCAATTATCAATCATTGTGACAGCAATCACGTATTTAATATGAAAATTCTTGACTCAGCGACAGCAATCTCATCGATGGGTTATCGTTTGCTGCTTACTCGCAGTTTTCAAATTTTGCTAATAGACCTGCCGGTTTTTGTGGTTAAATAGCAATCGTTAAGTCTTGTCGGAGGCCTTGGAGCGGCATTAAAACTTCGCATACTTGGGCTGACCTCCACTAATTTACAATCTGCCGCTCGGCACACGCAGTGGCTCCAGTACGCCGCACCAATGTGGATTGGCAAAGGAGTTCGAAGACAACCCCATATATCCACAGAATATATAACGATCTACGACGTCAACGATTACAATGTAACAAGTCGGACCTACAAATGTACGCGTGCCCTCTGAGGCATGGAAACACGAGAATATTTGTCATTAGCAGTCGCCCATCGGGACATTGACAGTTCACTGTTGCTTAATTCTATCAGTCAACATTGACATATGTCACCGGGCGATGATGGTTCGATTCAATACACTATGTATAATTTCTCCATTTCCCTATACGCTATAAGTTATATAATAGCCTATAACTCAAGAATTTATTAATTCTTATTTAATACTTTGTATAAGCTTCTTACGGAACCGTGCTAATGTGAAAGTATTTTAGGATGGATGAATGGATCCATTGTTGTCACTCCTTCAAGCAAAAACAACTAATCAAAAATCAAAAATTTTGTACAGAGATAGATTCTGACCTGAAACAGCACACAGACTACATTTTTATCAACATAAGACGCAGGCGAAGCCGCGGGTGGACCCTAGTATAAACGCTAATACATATCTCCGCGAAACTTATATAAAACATTCATATTCAAATGTGATCTCCTTTGGGTATAAAATTTACATGAAACCGTTGGAGTATCCATTTCCAGGACGTCGACCTGAAGCTTTCATATTTCACGCACACAAATAATACCAATTTACTCATATTTCAGTCTTGTTGCGTAGTTACTTTATATACGAAGTAATCCATCAGAATTCTCGTAATTGACTTATTCAAAGGACAATTTACCTCGACTAATACGTCCAAATTCATATTTCATAATGGCCGTATCAATTGGTGGGAAAATATATAAATTTTACTCGCTTCGGAAGAGTTTCCATACTAATTTTAACCTGTTATCCTGCGGGAACAAAGCCATTTCCTTTAATATCCTATCCTATCCTATCCTACAATCATTCTCGAGTTTTAAACTACAACTATGCCAAGTTTCATCTAAATCTGTCCTGTGGTATTCGCGTAAAGCTCGGACAAACAAACAATAAATCCATAAAAAATGTTTTAGTCTCTATATCGATAGCAAAGTCACCCTGTATCAAAATATTCAATTGTAAAGCGGTATTTTACCAAACACTCAAGAAACAAACAGGATAATGCGAACGTTGTGGAACATGACGTCATCAACCAAAATATCCGGCCTTCCTTACAAACTCACATGACCTTAGACTGTCGGAACGATGAAACAAAACATTAATATAACTACAGAATATATTTGTCGATTAATGTAAAGTACGAAACTTCATAGCGATTTCTTTTTAATGACCTAAAGGTCTGACGAAGCACCACACGGGCCAGCTGATGGACATCGACGACTCTCGAATATAACGTCGGAAGAACTCTTTTAACAAGCTTTTATTTAACTTGCAGCATTTGTTTGTATATTAGTAAGTTAGTATATTTGTATTATATAATATAAGAAATAAGAATCGGCTAAGCTAAATAAATATAATAAATAAATAATAAAATTGTTTGTTAAGTGTTCGGGTCAAATCTTACAATTAGACCTGCTTTCTCTTACACTACTAAACTGACATTTTGCATATCCGTCCTGATGACAATGCCTTTTTATAACAAGCATGATCTGATACTACACTCACGATTGGTTCCAGTCAAGTGAACTCCTCAACAGTTAACTGTACAGTTATGAAATTTTGTTTGTTTCTTTGTATTATGGATATAAATTGTGTTTTAAATATTTTTAACAGACCTTGTTGCAACTTTTGTGCCTGGTGATACTTTAAGTATGCGAACCTGATGTTTTACTATGGGTATACTTTTTCTGGTTATATTGTCCAAGCTTCATCATAATTGTTCCACTTCTCAGCCCAGGGTTCCTATCAGTGTAATTGGCAATTTGAGAACTTTATGTGGAACTAGTGTTTGCGCGCGGCTGTGCACGAGTTGTGGGTACGTTGACAAAAAGTAGTCATGTATTGTTATTTATTTATTTATTATTTAATTTATTTTATTTGTATCGGGCAACTGAGGCCCATAAATATATTCAATAATTAATTTGTTACTTACATCGCATGGTTTCTATAGATAAAAAAAAATTAAACTATATAAATAAAATGAAAAATATTAAAATTATACTATAAAATTTCTTACTCTATTAATTTATTTTTTTAATTTTTATATAATAAAATAATGTTATATATAAACATTCAATTATTACATTGTAAAATTTCTTATTAACTAAGTATTCCCGATTATAATCTATCTCTGTGCCAAATTTCAGCCAGATGGTTCAGTAGTTTTTGCGTGAAAGAGTAACCATACAAAGAACCATACGTCCGTACATCCATACTAACAAACTTTCGCATTTGCGATATTTGAAGTTTAAAAGTATGTTTGTGCCTACGATGTTTTTCTTCACCGAGGTTAGTCATAATTATAACTTCATAGACCACAAGTTTAATACATTGCCGGGTAGTCTAATGTTTTGCCAGAAACAGTTCACTCTATACTAATCAAATTCCATCTGGAACTTTACAAACTTGTCAGGTTTAGTTAGTCAAATTGTCGAATAAAAAGGGTCTAGTTAGCAATGTAGTTTCTGATTGAAAGTAATTTAATTCCTATATATATCGAGGTCACTTTCACCCCTTCCGTCCGAGCGGTCACTGACGAAAGTGAAGCCGATACCTAAGACGAAATAGTACTTTCTAAGTTTCTAACTTCCAAGTAAAAGTATCTTAGTTTTAATTTCAGCATTATTTAATACTCTTCAATCGCATGGCATTGGGGCAACGTGCTGTATGCTCTATTACATGGGTCGGAAACCTTTTTTATACGGGCCACAAATGTTTTAAGGATATTGGTGCGGGCCAAATTTCATGTGTCGTCGGGAGGATCACAAAAAACGCCAAGTGGCCGTCGGTTGCACCGCAATGGTGTACAGGCATTATGCGACACGCAGTTCACATGCTACCTACCCCCCCTAAGAGATCCGTGCTCAGAAGTAGACTTAATCTCACAACCTGACTTGATCGACAACTGTAGGCAAAGTTGATCAACTATTCACAAGGAAAGTACCTACTTTGGTGACTGCTCGTGGCAAAAAATCATGAACGCTTTCATGGTTCGGAAGGCACCTAGAATCGTCAGCGCTAGTTGTCGGTCGATAAACCTTATCGCAAACCAGTTATTTCAATCTACTCAATCAATGTTTTATATGTGTAAGAATTTCAGAGTCCAATATGGTACTGGTCGGTATTTAAGACTCAATCCCAGCTGTGGGACAACTAATGAATATCATGTGAAACAAGAACTTGGGGAAGAAAAGACTTCGAACAAGACAACAAACCTCAGCTGGATTCAGAAGGCTCAGGAGTCAGAGTGGCGCAAACTAGGAGAGGCTTACGTCCAACAGTGGACAACTAAAGGCTGTTAGATGGATAGGAAACATCCTTTCACCGCGAACATCCCCTCAGTACGAATGACACGCCACGGACCGCCAAGGAGCGTAATAGAAGTCTTCAAAACAAGAGTGAATAAGCTTCTTCTAAGTTAATTGGCTTTACCATCTAAGAATACATCACCACTTACCATCAGGTTGGAATGTAGTCTTAAAAACAGGAGGGAATAGGCTTCTTCTAAGTTAATTGGCTTTACCATCTAAGACTACATCACCACTTACCATCAGGTGAGAATGTAGTCTTCAAGACAGGAGGGAATAGGCTTCTTCTAAGTTAATGGGCTTTACCATCTAAGACGTCACCACTTCCCTTCAGGTGGGTATCTAGTCAAGCAACAATCATATGTAGAAAAAAAACTTCAAATGAATCATTAGTCGCACAATAACGGAATCCGGCTGGCAAATACTTCGCGTTAACCAAGATAATACAGTAACATACATGTATGAATGTGTACATACATATATGATTCATAGTCATAGTATATTACGCAGAAACCATATAATGTTACTAATAAAGTCATACAGCAATATCTGACATAGTTTTAACTTGACGCTTATTCCTTACTAGCTTTTACACGCGACTTTGTCTGTATATCTCTCGTTTTATGCCTAAAGTTTTGTGAAATTAATAGATTTGAAATCATTTTAACTAAGTTTAATAAATTGTGAATACTGTTATTATTTATTTATTTATGTTGAACTCTCATAAGTGGTTATTTTGGCACGGGTCAACGCCGCGTGCTTATTGATGATACTAGGAAGGAATCTACTAGGATACTAGGATCTAAGATAATCTAAGAGGATAATACTAGGATCTAAGGAAAGAAATTTTCCAACTATTCTCAGGTGTTTAGTATTACGGCTTTTAGTAACAGTGTGACTATGGAATTATGGATGTCTAATGTGTTAAGATTGTTGTGTAAACTGTTAGATATAACATCAGTAGAAGAAATAATAATTGTGACAGTTTTAACAGTGTTGAACCCCACTGGGATTTTAATTCCAATATTAACTATTAACTAACTCGGCGTGGTAGCAATGTTGCCGCCGGCGGACCTTATTTAACCATATACAAAGTATATCGAAATATCAAAAAATACTACAGATATATGTTTGTATCTTATCACCTGTCACAAAAATATAACATACAAACTTTCATACGTTAAATCAACCCTTTGTAGCCTTTTTTGGAGATAAAAGGTTACCTACTATCTTACTCAAATTCCAGACTATTTCTGTATTCTCGTTTGATTCTAACGTAAATGTCTTTAAGTCAAGAGTGCAAAGCGTTTTATTAACTTAGTGCGCTCTACCATCATATGTCGGCACTTTCCATCAGGTTTCGTAGTCAACTATATATATATCCCCTAATTTTAGTAGGTTCTAGATTCTTCGATCTAATAATGTATACATTCATTTAAAACAGAAACGTGTACTCATATTTATGCTTGTTTATTGTCTTTCTTGTTAATTTATTCATTTCTGTGATAATAAGTATATTAACCGTTCCGTTTCTCGCTGTATACAATTTTCACGTCAAAATTTTACGAATTTTTTATACGAAATAGTTCCATTTTAGCAATTTTTTACTTAGTAGCTTTGAACAATTGAATACTTATTAAATATTATGTATATTATATAATATAATATTATGTAAACACAACATTCATTAGAAGGTGGTACGAAGTTCGTAGGGTCAGCTAGTCATACTAATATGCGAAAGTTTCTGACGATGTATAGATAGATGTTTGTTCGTTGTTCACGCAAAAATGACTGAACCGATCTGAATGAAAGTAAACACAGAGATAGATAATACTCTACAACAACACAGCAGTATTAAGTTTATATTCACTTACGTATCCAACGAACACGTAACAAGTACCAAACCTTTTCAGAGAATTTTATATGTGTGTATGTGTTTGTGTGTGCGCGCGTGCGTGCGTGCGTGCGTGTGCGTTTGTGTGTATGTGTGTATCTGTGTGTGTATATTTCTCTTGTATTTCTATCTACAAGAATAACATTTATAGATACAAATACAAAAGAAATGCACACATGCGATACCGAACAACTCATGTAAAGTACTAAATAAATACTAGCATTTATTAATGACCCTGACGGTGAATAGATAAGAAACAATTATTATTATTATTAGAATTAAACTGCTCAAAACAAAATGTTGTTTTGAGTAGTTTATAATACTCTTGTCTTGCTCGCTCACATTACTAAATCAACTTATCGTGTTGGGTAGTTAACAAAGGACGCGTCACTTGAGCCAAACACAGGTAAAAAAGCTATTGTTATAATTAACCGTCTTTAGATGCAATTATGTTTTACACCACTTTGTAAACCTTATTAACCGCACATATTTTTGAAATGGTCACTCGGGGGTTTTCATACATTTTTTTTCACCAAAGGCCCTCAAACATTGTCAAAATAATGATTTTATCAAATTTCGTGTTAAAATTCTAAATTTATATGTTTTAAAAAATACATTAATATAGGAACTCATACAATTGACTGTTTCTAATAAGAATGTCTGCGAGGAATGAGATAACACCAAAAAAGCAACATATTTCATTAATTTGATATAAAAGATATTCAAAAAAGTAATTCGGAAAGTCATTTGGAATGTTGGGAAGACGAGAAGAACATATCATCCCCTTTTTACCAACAGGGTTCTTGTTGAGGTCTCGTATAAATTTGAGCGACATCTCATGATCAGTTTTGGAACTATTCTTTGTTTTGATATTTTTGTTTTGTTGTTTACCTCATAACTTTTTACTGGATATACCGATTTTGATGATCCGTTTTTTTATTCAAAGGAACTTTTTCTGTAGTTTCGTATAAGTTTTTGTGACATGTGACGAGTGATTGTATTGAGTATAGATATATCCTTAATATTGCGTATTTAATTGGCTACGACTACGTATTTTTATAGTATTGCCTTGTCGAAGTCAATTGATATCTTTTTATTTTTTCAAGATAAAATAGATACTATTATTGTCTAAGGCTACGTATACTAAAGAAATATTGGAGTCCTGACCTCCCACACACCAACGGCGCCAAAGTCGAGACACGTCTCGTCACTGAACCGTAATTAATGCGGTTAACATAAGCTTGAATAACCACGAATATATTAAAAGACATTAAAAAGCAACTGGTATTATGGAAAATCTTGAGTTTAAGGTACGTTCAAAAACATGACATTTTGATGCAATGATTTCACATTAAGTACTTGTCTTGAAACCTAGCTCGGTGACTTGTTATGATCGAAAAAAGTAAGTAACTGGGGGCGCGGTCAGTAGGAAAATGGGTGACCGCTAGTGGCTGTTCATGAGCGTTTCCGTGTTTCGTACGGCACGTAAAGCCTTTGGGCTGTTATCTTTAGGTAGCAATCGTTATGTCACATCGAAGACCGACATGAAAAGATCCGAAACTTGACCACTAACCCCTCCAGCAATCCGCATTGGAACAGCGTGGTGGAGCATGCTTTAGGTCTTCTTACTAAAACCCTCGCTCAGCAGTAGGTCATCAATGGATTACAACCAATAGTCATTCAATTACAAATTGTAGAAAGAAATACAGAACTTATTGATATCCAATTAAAGAAATGTATACATTACTAGTGTTTGCACGCAGCTTCGCCTGCGAGGTATGTGGATTAAAAGCAGCCCCTAATTCTTCGTCAGTCAACAATCTATTTCTGTGTTAAATTTTATTCAAATCCGTTCAGTAGTTTTCTCGTTAAAGAGTAACAAATATCCATATATCTCTTCAAGCTTCAGCATATAAGCGGTGATAGCCTATTAGTTAAGAAAGCGGTCATAGCCCAGTGGTTCTGAATTCGGCCTCCTACTCGGGGGGTCCGGGTTCGAATCCCAGGGCGCGCACTTCTGACTTTTCTGAGTTATGTGCTTTTTAAGCATTTAAATGTCACTCGCTATAACGGTGAAGAAAAACATCGTGAGGAAACCTGCATGCCGGGGAGTTTGCAAAACTCAAAGGTGAGTGAAGTCTGCCCATCCGCACTTGGCCAGCGTGGTGGACCATGGCCTTAGCCTTCTCATTCAGAGAACCCCGTGCTCAATAGAGGACCGTGATGGGTTGAGATCATGATTAGTAGAATGTATTTAGAACTACCGTAATTATTTTCAATATTTCACGGCACTGGAATTCTGATCAAAATCAAATTAATCCAAAAGTAATTTCTCATTTATCAAAGCATATAATTAGAAGCGATACAAATATATTTAGTTTCAGTGCAATATGGAATTCAATCGGTGTATATCACGTAGAAACCGCACTCATACATATCTGATGCCAGTACTATTTCTGGAATATTCGAAGTTTCAGAATAGTAAAATCACAACTACTTGGCCTTGTAACATTGTATCGTTTGTTTATCAATTTCGCGGAACCAAAGGCTACCCAGTATTTTACAAGCAAACAGGTTTTACGATAATTGTTAAACGGATATTTCAAAGACCGAGTAAGTAAAGGTAATGATATCAAAATAAATAAATATCTTTGGACAACTCACACACGGCCATCTGACCCCAAAGCGTCAGCTTCTACTATGGTGATCAGACAACTTATAAACATACGTATATATATTTAAATACATACTTATATATCAAATTTACACACAGACACACGAAACAATCATTCCTGGTCATCACAGAGAAGTTTGTCCTTTATGGGAATCGAACCCATGATCTTCGGTGTAGCAGTCAGTTTCGCTAACCACTAGACCAACCGGTATACTCCACACATAGAAACACACGCACAAATATGATAAGACATACATACTTATATAATGAATTACTTTACATTGACTCTGGGAGAGAGTTTTATTAAAATTAGTTCACAAATAAAAAAAGAAATATCAATTTATAGAATTAAGTCAACCCTTAGCTATACCGAAGCCAAACACCGACTAATTCTTTTCAATAAATTTATAATAACTGATAACCTCAAGTGGAAACTGATCGTGACGAGTGTTGACGTATATGTAATTCATGACAGCTGACGCTGAGACACTAGTGACAGATGAACCTGTCAACTTTACTTCTTTCAGTGACACTTGACAGTCACAAATGACAATTTGTATATATTTTTTTATGTACTATAGTATATCTATAGTATAGTATAGCATTAACTTATAAGTTAATGCTTGATATAGATCCCATCTGATGGTAAGTGGCGAAGATGTCTAAGATGTTGGACACACTAACTTAGCAAATGCCTGAGTCTTCAAAAGAAGAGTGAATCTTCTTCAAAAAGAGGAGTGAATCTTCTTTTGAAGTCTCCTACATCATAGGTGGGCGGGAAATAATAATATAATCAGAAAATTACAATAAAACAACAACTAATATATACAATATAAAAGAAAGTCGTGTTAGTTACACCACTTATAACTCAAAAACGGCTGAACCAATTTCAATTATTTTTATGATGGTGTTGTGATTCGTGAACAGCTGGATCAAATAATTTCAATGAATTGAGCAGGCCAGCTAGTAATTATAATAAATAGAACAAACATGTAGCTACGTCTGTTCTTTTTATTGTAATTATATAAATAAATCTATATTAATATTATAAAGCTGAAGAGTTTGTTTGCTTGAACGCTAGCGCGTGAACTACTGGTCCGATATGTAAAATTCGTTTCAGTGTTAGATAGCACATTTATCGAGGAAGGCTATAGGCTATATATCATCGCGCTAAGACCAATAGGAGCCGAGCACTAATGAAGAAAGTTTCAAAATCGAGGATTTCTTTTCCTATTGAGAGCTTGCGCTGTGTGCGCTGCATACACGGTTAGTTTCGCAAAAATCATATATGAAACGAAGTCGCGGATATAGTTAGCGTTAGCCCAAAGTAAGAATTCCACGCGTACGAAGTCGCGGGCGGAAGCTAGTTAAAAAATAAACACGACTTTTAATTTAACGTCTTTCGGTACAAATTATAATATCGACAATTCTTAGCGTGAGTCAATATTGGCCCCACAGACGTAACAGACTACGCGTCTGCTGAGCAATATTTTTATAACGCTTTGCGTCATGTTGTATTTCAAGTTTTTAATATACTTTTAACACGAAACAGGGATAACCTATCCTTCTTATATTTTAAATACGAAAGTTTTTTAGGATTGATATTTGTTACTCCTTCACCCCAAAAATACTGAAAGGATCTGAATGAAATTTGGCACATAGATAGATTATAGTCTTGAATAAGACAGACTACTTTTTATCAACATACAACGCAGACGCAGTCACCTATGGAAACTAGTATTATAAATGCGAAAATTAGGATGGATGTACGGACATTTGTAGCTCTTTCACGCAAAAACTACTGAAAGGATCTGAATGAAATTTGGCACAGGGATAGATTATACTCTGGAATAACACATAAGCTAATTATCATCAAAACATCACGCGAGCGAAACCGCGGACGGAGGCTAGTGTTCAATAGTTGTAACCAACAAATCATTTCTGACGTCCCTGACAGGTGCAGAAACAGTGTGTATGGCTATAGAATGCCATACTTATTACATATAAATACCTGTAACGTTACTTGTTTCTTACAATAAATAAATCGATGCCGTATCTTAGTTTTCATCTTATCAAAATCCTTTGTTTAGTTCAACGTTCAGAAAACACTACCGTCAAAACAAAGAAGCTAGAACCGTAGAAACTGATCAATCAATATAAAACAGTTGGCGAATTCACCGCGTCAGAGGAAATTGAATCTAACACGGACGGAAGTAAGTTCAAATTACATTTAACATAGTAATACGACCCACCTCCAAGTTCAAGTGAAAGTAAGCTTTAGTGTCTTGAAATTACGGTATAAATTACATTGCAATGTGTGATAAGGGGAACTAAATCAGGACTTTCCGGTCCTAAAGATGACTCAACGATGTCAATGTTGCCAGCAATATGCATTACAGTGTCATGTAGCTAGTGCGGAAATTATAAAGCCACAACAAATTGGTTCTATACATTTTGCTGTTTAAATAAGGGCGGGTTCTCACGCGTGACGCATAATGGCCCGCACTAACAGGGCGGAGTGTAACAGACGCGTGTGGAGAAATACATAGCCAAAGTTTCCAAATATATACAATACTATATTTTTATACTAATATTATAAATAAGAAAGGTTTGATTGTTTGTTTGTATGAGAAGAATAGGCTCCGAAACTACTGAGCCGATTTGGATGTTTTTTTACCATTAGAATCCTATATAGTCCCTGATGACCATAGACTATATATTTTATTCAAAATCGTTAGGGGTCCGTGTGAAATCTTCGTTAATATAATCCAATTTGTGAAATAAAACCAAAATAAAATGTTATTCGCAGACGCTGCGGAAATCTTTGCCAATACAGCAAAGTGATGTACTACAGTTTTATACAGGACATCAGTATCTACAAATAAGTCCGCGTCACCATATATCTATTACAGTTATGTCACAATAACTAATTTTGTCTGGTAATTGGTTTTTCTGAAGCGAAGAACAGGCAATTTCTAGTTATAAACATTTTTATACGAATGTTTAAAGCATTATTATAGACACAAAACGACACGCACCGTGGGAAGAGCACTGCGTTCTTCATCAACAGTCACGCACAGTAGGAAGTCAGCTTTATATCCTGACTGCTATGAAGGTTAGTTCATACATATAATTTTAACTGACTTCTGTGCTAAATTAAATATGTTATCTATTTTTAACTTCATTGAAGTCGAAGTTGAAGAAGTGTTTATTTATAAAATAGTATTTTTTGTATATTTATATAAAATTCAAGATAAACATTTCCCGATCTACCCACATTTTATCATAAAACGTTAACATACACATACATCACAAGTTCAATAATTATTATTAGACAGTTGGATTGGTTTAAAATTTTACTGTATAAAACAACAAAAAATAGTATAACGTGTGTATTATACACATAATTTTTTTATGCAGGTACAAGTATAATCCGTCTTTTTCATTCGTTGCTAGCAAACCAGCGAAAAATGTCTCAGTTTTACAAGCTTTTATTTACTTTTAGTGTATGTTTGTATATTAGTATGTTAGTATATTTGTTTGTTACGGGTCAAATCATGCAAGCTTAATTATACCAACTTCCTCTTACACTACGGAGCTGAAATTATGCATAAAGTTTTCATCCTGATGACAAT
>DWJZ01004872.1:0-14790 GCA_018249125.1 Asbolis capucinus
CATTTTATATTATTTTTAAGTTTACTTTTAACACGGTCTATTGACCTAAAGATGTTTCATGGACTCACTATGTAACCTCAATATGGGTGTATCCCTGATTTAATAAAGATTATTATTAGATTATTAAGTTAAAATTAAATTTTAAACAAACGTTATAGTTCGTTTGAATAGAATAGATAAATACTTTCATTACGTTGTATACTATATCGGACTTTAACACAGACAAAAGTAATTATATATATATTGTGTTCGTGGGCGATCACAAATAATAAAAAAATATATTTTTTATTTCGACACGCGTCCATAGTTGTTAGTTCATAGCCCGGCAACTAAGTCATTCAAGAGCAATCCACTAGACCAAGATGGCTTCAACCCATTAAAAATACCGACACTTATGTTGGCCACTGACCCCTATGCCAATCTGCAGTGGAGCAGCGTCTTTGAGTATGAACAATTCTTCTTCGTTAACTTCTCGATTCTTAAACTATAACTTCTCACTTAAGGCGGAAAATCACACGCTGAATATACTACTCTCAAGAGCACTCTGAACTATATAAGGTACAATCACTTACCAAATCAAACAATTTTATTGTATTGGCTGATATCACTCAACTATAAACAGTTTCCCGTAGTTATGTGGAAATATATAAATATTATAATGACAACACTAAAATATTTATAGGGATTGCCCCGCTTTATCTTTTAGTATTTTATATTATTATTATATTCTACTGATAAGTTATATATTCCGAATACACCGATACTTGAATAATGTTATAATTTCTAGAATTCTAAAAATAGAAAAATAAAAATACATGGCGCATAAATCATAGAGTACTTAGTTATTTATATGATATGTGTAACTCATAATAGCTGACATCATTGATATCTAATAATTGGACATGATACATTAACATGGTTTTATATCTCTATTTTAGTTTTAAAACGTAATAATAAGTTAAGTCGTAAATATTACAAGTTTTGCATTAATTTGTTAAATCTAATATCAGGCTTATACAGAGATGACAGTCAAACCAGGCTGATGGTGAAAATATCAAGTAGTTGCTGATAATAACTTATTACCTATTCTATTGTAAAATGCAGATTTCATATATGCTATTCAAAATTAGATATTCAAATAAAAAAGATAATATATAACTGTTGGGAAACTTTCTCAATAATTTATTAAAATAATATTACAATGTGACAATTTTTTGTGTAGCCCCGGCTTCGGACCTCAGATGGTATAGTTACGCCGCTGCTAATATTCAGAAGATATGTGGAGGTCGCTATAATTTCAACAAATAGTTGTAAGGCTAATTCAAGGTGTGGAAAAAATTCAACAACTGTCGAACAGCGAAAATTGACACAACACGACAGGTCGACGAAAAGTGAATAAATATTTGCTAGTCTGTGACTTTCTACATAATCTGTGATATGACATGAATAACATCAACATGCATATTTTTAAAACTAAGTTTATAACCTATATTTACAGAATATTTCTTGAATATTGAATAAAAATAAACGAACTTATGTAACAGAATTTAAATTTACTGTTAATTAGCGCATAAGTCTTGTGTGCGTCCCAACTAAATTTCTCTGGAGCACTTAAAATTTGATAAAATGACCGACGATCAAAAAGACGAAGAAAGAATAGAAACTGGACCCATAGAAAATGCATGGGCTATGAAAATTCCAAAATTTACTCCAGAAGATAATCCACATGGGCTTTTGGAGGAAAGCAAATTTGCCACCTTGTTTCCGAAATATCGAGAAACTTACCTAAAGGAATGTTGGCCTCTTGTACAGAAGGTATTAAAAGAACACCACATTGTTGCAGAATTAGATCTAATTGAAGGAAGTCTTACAGTAAAAACTACCAGAAAGACATGGGATCCGTACATAATTATCAAAGCGAGAGATTTAATGAAGTTACTCTCTAGAAGTGTGCCATTTGAGCAAGCTGTGAGAGTTTTACAGGATGAAATAGGGTGTGACATCATAAAAATCAACTCATTTGTTCGTAAAAAAGAGACATTTCTAAAACGGCGCCAACGACTAATAGGCCCGAACGGAGTGACCTTGAAATCAATAGAATTATTAACAGAATGCTATGTACTTGTACAAGGAAATACTGTGTCTGCAGTAGGACCATATAAAGGCTTACTACAAGTGAGGCGCATAGTGGAAGACACTATGAAAAATATACATCCGATGTATAACATAAAAAGTTTAATGATTAAAAGAGAATTGATGAAGGATCAAAGACTTAAAAATGAGAGTTGGGATCGTTTCTTGCCTAAATTTAAGAGTAAGAATGTACCGAGGAAGCAACCTAAGCAGAAAATTAAAAAGAAACCTTACACACCCTTCCCTCCTCCTCAACCCGAGAGCAAAATTGATCAACAGCTGGCCACAGGTGAATATTTCCTAAAAGATGAGCAAAAGCAAGCTAAGCGTCGTCATCAGAAAGAAGAAAAACAGTTGCAAGCAAAGAAAGCAAAAGAAGAAGAAAGAAAGAAAGATTTTATACCACCAGAAGAAAAAAATACTGAAACTACAAAAGATTCAGTTGAAAACTCTGTTAATATTGGTCACTTTAAAGCTAAAATGAAGAAACTATCCAATATTAAGGATTTTAAAAAGAAAGATAAGAAATCCAAATGAATTACCCCATTATTGTAAATTGCAGTCCCCTGAAATAAAAGTTTTGATTTTAATTCATTTGGTTTTTAAATCAGCAATAAAATTGTGTCAAGATAACACTACTATATTTTATGTATAGAATAGCAAGTATAGATCACCATACTTGCCAACAGCCGAGTGGTAAACTTAACAGATATTTTGGAAATGTCTAAAATTTTCTCATGCCTTCCTTCACCAATGCAAATGACAATTTGTAATGTGCAAAATGTCAGTGGTATCTGCTGGATTCAAAGACCATCCCATTTGTAATACCAATATTGAAACCACTATTCTTAATTTAGACAATTATTTTTCCCTGATTGGGTAGGGACCCTTAGGTGGGTGTAATGCCTAACTCAGGAGTTGACGCTCACTTGCATACAAAATATAAAGAAAAATTATAAACATTGATATTACTATTTAATAGGAATTTATTAAGTCAGTGTGTCCAAACTCTTAGACATCATCACCACTTTCCATCAGGTAGGATTGATGTCAAACATTATTTTTTATTGGATTAAAAAAAAATAGGTACTCTTTTGAATTTTAGTTTGGCTGACATGTAGGGATCACCAGAAGTTTTCAACCTGTGAAGTGGTTGTGTACTTGAAAAGATTAAGGATTTAGGGAAACAATAAAAGAAAAGTGATATTGTAGCATTTTATTTCTTAATTTTTAACAATTTTAACTGTGGTACTCTATTATTTTTGGTTATAAATTCCTTTCCATTCATATAAGAGTGCAATACATTAGGGATAACTATCTTCCCTCTAGGATCCTGATGGGTCTCCAGTAATGATATAAGCATTCTCGGTATGGCACAAGCAGTTCCGTTTAACGTATGTACATATTTATGTGCACCATTTTGAAGATATTTTATATTCAGCCGCCTAGATTGATAGTCTGTACAATTACTGCAACTTGATATCTCACCATAAATTCCACGCCCTGGCATCCATGCCTCAATATCATATTTCCTACAATAATAAAAAAATAAGCGGCCAATTTCAATAACTACAATTCAAATATCAATAAAACATATATATAACTTTAAAATAATGATACCTTATTTGTTAATGAAGTTTCAATTAAACTATAACATAGTACACAAATACATAACACGCAGACAGTTCATTCGGAATAATGATTCATGCAACTGAGTCGAAAATATATTTTGTGAATAAAGAAAAACGAAAACAATACATATTGTAAAATTTTAAACAAATTCTAATATGATAACTATATACTATACTTGGTGCAACTTTGATCCAGAATAATGTACACAAACCATAAAAAATCTTTTGTGGAGTTTTCACTAACTTACATAAATGAGGATTTTCCACTAAACTGCTGATCATATTTTTGAAAATCAGTAATTAAAATAAGTATTGATCAAAGAACAAGTATAAACTACAAATCAATATAGTCATACCAGTCACATATAAAAATTACGAAATGAAATGAAAACTGTTTATTTCTTCTTAGGAACCAAAAGCTCACTTAACGAAAGTCAAAATTTTACAATACAAAGTCTCTACTTGAGTTATAAATTTATTTACAATATATATAAAAACATTACAATACAATATTCAAAAATTCATACCCTGACATCCTTAATTTCAAGGAGTTAACAACCTTTCAACTTACTGAACTATTTAGTATACTTTTATAATTTAATTGCAATTAGCATGATTTACAATTAAAACTAAAAAAATAATAATAATACAAAACAGTTAACAAAACGTTTAATTCACCCGTTTGTCATTGGTTGCTAGCCAAGGGTTTATTATTAAACATTCCAGATCAAATTTGCACTGAGTATAAATGTATTTATATTACGAAAATTTAATATAAACCTTATTAATTAATTCTTTAGTAGTTTCTAGTCTTTCACAATTTTTTCCTTTCGTAATTAGTGTCTAAAATTCCATGTTTAAAAAAATACTCCCAAAACATAGCTTGGGTGAACCAATTAGTCATTCTCTACACAATTGACTAATCGGCTAGTCGGCCATAGTCATAGTTGGCACACTAGAAATTTTCATGGATTTTTTCAGTATTATAATGTATTACATTAGGCATCAACTAGGCTATTTAATCAGAAAACTTACCGATATGCTGGGGCACCAAGTTCATGTGGCGGCATATCTAATATTCTCATGTGTATTTCTAATGGTGAAAATAGCTTCACTTGTGTCTTCCTTAAATATTCAAGCATCTCTTCAGAGTGCTCCGGAATTGTAACCACAAACATCTCCACTTTAGTGAATTGGTGCACTCTGAAATTTTTTTTTTGCTTACCTTCAATCTAATACTATAAAATAGGTAACTTGCATATGAACTATACTGGAAGCTACTTCTCATATAAATACAAATTTATATGTTATTATATCTTTATAGCTTTGTCAATAAAAGATCCTATGAGATGATGACAGAAAATGTTTTTGTTTTTGCCATAGGAGCAAAAAGGATGTGAAGTGATAACTTTCGTCCATGGACATATAACAATCTGAGGCAGACATTGTCAGCCAGTTAGTTATGTACGAAGAATGGTATGATGAAAAGAAAAGTAAGCTAGGAGATATTGTACACAAAGCCAAAGTTTTCTTATTATACATATTATATTAAATGCTGTATTGTTGATAAAAAAATTTTATGTTTAACAAACCTATATGTCCCTTTCTCTTCATTAAGATTTGATGTTTCAGCTCGATAACATCGGCTGACAGCAGCTAGCTTTAGCGGCAACTGAGCTTTATCATGAACAGAATTCATTAGAAGCCCTGCTAGAGACATTTCAGCTGTCCCTGACAAATACAAGTCTGGACCATGGTGTACTGGATCTAGTGAATATATCTAGAAATAAGAAGTAGGTGAAATATAGATTATTACGTGTTCTGCTATTAAATGATCTAAATTTTGTTTTTCAATACAATTGATTTTGACCCATTTATGCACATATGGGTCTTTTTGGATGACAATGACAGATGGGTATTGATTATGCTCACTGCATATGCTGTGGAATATGCTCTAGGCCTCCTATGAGAAGAGAAAAATGCACAGTATTACATTTATTGGTTGAAGCAATAATTGTTACTGATCAACCAAAGAATTTGAAATTGGTGACAATTTATTATTGGAACGGGTGAATAATGGTAATCCTTCTTTTGCAAATCCAATATCTTCATACTTTTTTTTTCATGAGATAAGCTGGCAAATGAGCAACTGGTGACCACAATAATAAGTGATCACTGCTGTCCCTGGACATAAACAACACCAGACTGGGGTATTACTCACTCATTGCCTACCTGGAAGAGAGTAATAAAAGTTTATCATAAATACCTGAATTAGTGAAGCTTGACTTTGGCTCACAATCAATATAAGCTGACTTATAAGCATTTGTTTAAAAACTAAATTACCTGTGTTCTATCACTGTTTATTGTCATCCCACAGCTTCTCAACACATTGCTAGACAAGATATCAGGAACAGAGACTAACTGAAAGTTGTCACGCAGTAACATAGTTACAGTATACTTAATTAATGCCTCTTCTAGCTCTGCAAGGTCGGCCATATAATAGTAGCTTTTGTTTCCGCATGTCAGCCCAAGTTTGTCTGTCCGCATTAAATTTAATCTTTCTGTAATGTCACTGAACTCCAGGGGTTTATAGTTACCGAAATTTCTTTTTTCATTAACTTCTCTAACTATTTGCGCCTCCTCTTGGTACTGCCGGACGGCAGGGTGAGTCCTATTTGGCAACTTACTTAACTCTTTGTAAAGGTCTTCTCTAAGATGTTGATAAAGTCCATTGTCTTTTGGGGTTTTTATAAAGTTGTTGTAAATATCCAACACACGATTTATGTCCCCAACACCTTTTCGTAAACAAATATTGTCTTTTATTTCTGAAGCGTTTTGTGCATTACAATAATAATCTATGTCTATGTCTGGTAAGGACAGTGTAGAATACAATTTTAAAGCGGTTTTTCTAAATGACCAACTTGAGGTGAACTTTGAAATAAGCATTTTTGTTTTGTTCTTAAGACATTATCAGTCTTCTACCGGAGCAAAACGTAAACCGTTATTAAATAAAAAATACACGAACACTGAAAGCAATTTATGTTATGTTATGAGGCAGTGAGCATATTATTTAAATGATAAAATATCTTATTTATCAGTACTATACATTCTTAAAATAATCTTAATAATCCATCATTTTTTTTTAGTACAATTACAGCTTATCAAACAATGCCAATGACAATTTGATATGTCACTGTCACTGAATTTATATAAGCGACTGATATGATGCCGGTGGAATTATTTTTACCACGCTTTGCACATACTCTTCAAGAAATCAATACCTCTCAAACAACATAATTATTAACTATAGTACCTAAGTACAGATCAAGAATTTTATACGAATGAATTAGGTCACGATCTTTTCGCTTAGAAGGATAACAGAAATAGTACAATATATATATTTTTACAACTATCTAATTATTTAATATTTTTGGTGTAACGAATTTAGTTCAGATGTACCTTTTTAAGAAACCACAGAGTCTGTGGGTGTGTATATATACATGGCTGATGGCATCTGTTTGATTACAGCTTATAAATAGTATATAGTAAAGTTACGCGCCTTTTTTTGACAGAAATGTCATATCGTATCAAAAAACACTAAAAGAAACTATTCAAAAATTTACAAAAACAATGTAATAAACAATCAAATGAATAGTTATTCATTATAACTTCATAATGCCTGTGTCCAGTACCTTACGTGTGAGCCCTAGGCTCAAAAATAAAATTGTGTCAAAAGAAAATATTGTTAGTTCTGAAATAAATGATACTCAGAAAAATATTTCGCCACCGGACAAGTAAGTGAATTCCTAACTCTATTTTGTAAATTTCTATGTGCTATTTAGATACTCCTTATAAATATTGTAAGTAGTTAATTATTATATCTGTAATTTAATTGAGAGATTGAGATAATTTACTCAGATAAGCTATTGGTTTATACCGCGTGTAATTATTACAATTTATGAATAAATATTTAGTGAATATTTGTTCACAAAATTACAAAATTTGAATAATGTCTTGTTTGTAATGTAACTATTGGTGTTGAAATGAAAGTTTTTTTAATTATTTTTTTCTTATAAATTTTTATTACTTCTTCAATATTTATCATACATATGTTGTGAGCTGTAATAAATGACCTGAATTTACAGGAGTACCAAATCATCAAAAATTAACAGTAATCAATTGAAGATCACAAGTATGTTTCCGCTCAAGAGGTGTAGAAGTCCTGACAAGGAAAAAGACAATTCTGAACAGGTATTATTTTAGGTATATTAGGTGAATAAAATTATATGAGACTAGTATTTGTTGACAGTTTCACCTGATATGTTTATAAACAGTTTATAAAGTAGCATTTGTGTTATTGCAGACTTTATTAATGCACCAAATTTAATTCAGATCCGTTTAGTTGTTTTCAGATATAGTAGTGACAAATCCTGAAAAACTTTCTCAATTTTAATATTAGTAGGTTTCATATTTCAGAAACATTTACAACAATAGATATACTCTTTCCGTCTTATAACCCCCAAGATTCCCTGTAGCACTGGCCTTGAGGACGTAAATAACACGAATGACCAGAGAATAAATAATTATCTGTCACATCTGCCCCAGTAAGAAAATGAACCTGGAACCCCATGCTTTGTAACCAGGGTCATTACCAACTTGGCGATCTTTGAAAAATTCAATAAACTATCATTTAATTATTTAGAATACTGACCTTAAATATTAACTAACAGTTAGCTTTGTTAATATGCTGGATATTGCCCTCACTTTGGAAGAAAATAGGGTGAACACTATTCAATAATTGTGTCTAAAGTGGTTGAACTTTAATCTATTATGGGAACAAAGCAATTTTTTGGGGTAAAAAGTATCCTATAACTGTTGTCCTTACATAAGCTATAAACTTGCATTTCATCTAAATTGCTCTATTTGTTTCGTAGTTGCCATACTAATTTAAACCTGTTATCCTGTGGGAACAAAGCCATTTGCTGGGATTTATCCTAGATTTTAACCTAGGATAGGATGACCATTCTTAGGTTTTAAACTATGATTATCCAGTAGAGTGGTTTTTGTTTGAATAGACAGACAGACAATAAATATAAACAAGGTTTATTAAAAATGTTTAAAAACACAGATCAGTAATATAAATAAACACAAAATTTCGTAACTGCATTGCTAACTGTTGAGGAGTCCCCTTGTCTGGAGCCATTCCTGAACATAGTATCAGGTCGTGCTTGTCATAAAACTTTATGGAAAATTTCCACTCCATAGTGTAAAAGGAAGTGGGTCTAATTAAGCTCTCAAGATTTGACCCGTAAAAAACTAATATACAAATACAATACAATGAAACATAACTGTAGGATTATGAATAATTAGGCGATATTTACGCGAATACTATTATATTAAAGCGAGACAAAAACATTACAATGATATTCAGGCGTACGCATGTTGACAACTGAACGAATAGATCGTTTCACATATTATCTGCCAGATGGCACTACTCACGTAACTTCGTAGTATCTCAACAATAACATATCATACTAACATATTCCTTTTTTTTTTTCAGAAAAAAATTAAATTAGACACTAAAGAAAAAGAACACCTACATTGTACAAGTTATGATAGTTCTGCAGAAACTGAGCAATCATTAAAACAGCCTAAAGTTGATGAAGATCACTCACAGAATGACTTTAAAATTCCTAGTAAAACTCTAGAAGTTGACAACAATTCCAATGAAATTGAAATGACTCCTAAAATATGTGATAGTAATAATACAAATGGATCAAAAGGAAGTGATGGATTTGAGAGTGAAGTAACTAGTGCAGAAAATTCTAATGAAAATGGAATTTTGAATAAAGTGATTCCAAATTTGGAAAAATGTGATACTTGTGGACAGTTCTTGAATAATTCTGATATTATCTATTACCAAGGACACCCCCAGAATGCTATTGAGGAATTTATTGCTTTGACTAATGAAAAATTGACATTATCAGCTGGTAAGTAAATGCCCTGGTGAAAAATAGGATGCATGAAACCACAGGTCCACAACACCTATGGATTCTTCTCAAAAATGGCATAGATGGATTAACTAACTTCTATGATCCATGAACAAACAATTATCTGTTACATATAGGGCCTGCTGGGATGGTTACTACCAAGTAGGCCGTACTCATTAACCACCTTTACCAAACAGTGGTAAATTCATAATATTTGATGTTCATAGGCATATAAAAATGTTTATACGAAATAAGTAATTTTAATTTCACTTTAATTATTTTTTAATGTCAGGACTGATTTTACATTTAACTAAGTATTTTTCAGGCGATGAAGGTGACATTATGGAGAGGCCTCAGACTAATATAACTGGGTTTTCCATATTTGATCATCATGGACATTTGTGCCCAATAGATGGTGGTCTTATTGAAACTGATGTTAGAATATACATGTCTGGATATCTTAAATCAATATGTTCAGATTCACCAGACATTGACGAAGATTCGATCCCAGTTAAGGATGTAGGCCCAATTATTGAATGGTAAATAAAGTTTGAGTTTGGAGTTATGCATCAAATATCAATGATGAATTTTTTAATTAGTGTATTTTTTCTGCAGGTTTATACATGGCTTTGACGGTGGTATGCGAAATTGTATAACACTATCAACAGAGTTTGGCGAATATAATTTGCTTAAACCTAGTGTTGAATACAAGCCCTTAATGGATAATCTATATGAAAAGATATGGTTAAGCAAAATTGTAGTGGAATATTTAGAAGAGTATCATTACCTCCAACCTACATATGAAGATTTATTAGAAATAGTCAGAGTCTCAAGTATACCTGATTTGGATGACAAAAAAATGTCAGAAGAATTACTTCACAAACATGCACAATTTGTATGTGACCAAGTTGTGACTTTAGAGGCAGATGATGACGCAGAACCGTTGATAACGTTACCGTGTATGAGAGAGCTTATAAAACTAATGGGCATTAAATTTGGAAAAAGGAAAATTCGCCCTAAAATAAACTATAAGAAGCTTGACAAAAAAGCTTGGACAAAAGCTACTACTACTCCTCTCGTCCAAAAGACATTTGAGAGTTTCTTTACAAATCAGTTGGATAAAACAAATCATGAGTTGGTGTTACGCAGAAAAAGATGTGGTATATGTGAAGCTTGTCAATTACCAGATTGTGGACAATGTAATGCTTGTAGGGCGATGGCCAAGTTTGGTGGCCATGGTCGTACTAAGAAAGCGTGTGTACGAAGACTTTGTCCTAACATGGCCGTGGAGCAAGCAGAAGATTCTGACCCAGAAGACGAAGAAGAGTTTCGGCAAATGGCTGAAAAAAAAGAACATGACAAAATTGATGAAGTGTTACCAGTGAAACTAACCGGAACAAATAATAAAAAAATCACTTGGATAGGAGAACCAACAAAGGCTGATGCGACAAAAGTTTATTATGAAAAAGTGGAAATAGATGGGGCTGAGTTAGTTGTTGGAGATTTTATTATGGTTGAAACATCACAATCTAATATTCCAGCTTTAGTTGCTAGGGTGACTTATATGTGGAAGGAGAGTATAAATCCTAAAGCTGGTTATTTTCATGGAGAAGTATTTATCAGGTCTTCAGATACAGTTCTGGGAGAATGCGGTGATCCGAGAGAAGTATTCTTAGCTGACAGGTGTTGCCATGGGGCACCGTTATCTTCGGTGTTAAGAAAAGCAAATGTAGAGAGAAGAAATGCACCAGCTGATTGGTTCCACCTTGGTGGGAAAGAAGTAGACGAAGAGTTTATCGAAGACGACGGCAAAACCTACTATTATAAAAAATATTATGAAAGATTTACTGCACGATTCGAAGATATTCCTGAAGATCCAATTTGTCCAAGCGTGTTACGGAAACATCGTTTTTGTCCATCATGCGAACGTAAGACCCGACGAGATGCTATGGATATTCCCAAAGTTTCTGGAAAATTGGCAGAGAAGTCGGAAGTGGTCAAAGAAACCAACAGGTGCGAGTGGACTTCGGTCCGTTGGCAAAATAATGATTACAAAAAAGGTTGTGGGGTCTTTTTGAAACCGGGGACATTCAGACTGAGCAACAAAAGTGACCTGATGAGAGATAATGGAAAAATTAAACTGGAAAAAGTTGACGAAGACATATATCCTGAGTACTACAGAAAGAGTGATAACAACTTGCGCGGTTCAAACGTTGACACGGGAGAACCATTTTGTGTTGGTCATATAGCAGCAGTCACTGCCGCAGGAGAAAGCCTGCTTATATCTCCTCAAGATATTTACCTAAAAGTGAACATTTTGTACCGACCAGAAAACACATCGAGCAGATTTCCCCAGCACGAAGATCTTAACGTGTTATATTGGAGTGATGAAATCAAGGAAGTATCGTTTTCGTCAGTCGTGGGTCTTTGCCACCTAGTTTACGAAAAGAACATCCCTCAGCAAGATACGTTGCATGAGTGGTTGGAGAGAGATCCGAGTCGGTTTTACTTCAGACTGGCGTTTGACAAGGCCACCGGGGAGTTTGTGGACATTCCTCAGCACGCAACTGCTGTAGGTCGAACGGAAAGGGGTAAAGATAAGGGTAAAGGAAAGGGGAAGTCTAGTAAGCCAACAGAACCTAGTACTCCAGTAGTGGAATTCAAAGTTAGACCCTTGAGGACGTTGGACGTGTTTGCCGGATGCGGGGGATTGTCGGACGGACTCCATCGATCTGGGGTCGCAGAATGCAAATGGGCTATCGAGAATATGGAAGCCGCAGCCCACGCGTATTCCATGAATAACAAGAACTGCACAGTGTTTAATGAAGATTGCAATGCACTGCTAAAAGATGCCATGTCTGGTGCCACGCATACCGCTTTGGGGCTTCGGTTACCAGCGCAAGGGGAAGTGGAGTTACTCTGCGGGGGCCCTCCCTGTCAGGGATTTTCTGGCATGAACAGATTCAACTCGAGAGAATACTCCAACTTCAAAAACTCCTTAGTCGCCTCGTACCTATCTTACTGCGATTACTACCGACCAAAGTACTTCATATTGGAGAACGTCAGAAACTTCGTAGCCTTTAAAAAGGGCATGGTATTGAAGTTGACGTTACGGGCATTGTTGGACATGGGTTACCAGTGTACTTTTGGTGTCCTTCAGGCTGGGAACTACGGGGTTCCTCAGACGCGGAGACGTTTGATAATCCTGGCAGCTGCTCCTGGATACAAGCTGCCTACGTATCCAGAACCCACTCACGTGTTCAGTAGGCGGGCTTGTTCGCTGACGACGACAATAGACGGGAAACGTTTCGTGACTAACATCAAATGGGACGAATCTGCTCCGAGACGTACGTGTACTATAAGTGATGCGATGAGCGACTTGCCAGAAATATGCAATGGTGCTAATAAAATAGAAATTGACTATGGCTGTATGCCTGAGAGTCACTTCCAGCGCTTGGTTCGGAGTAAGGATGAGAACGCAAAGTTACGTGATCATATATGTAAGAATATGGCGCCGTTGATCCAGGCGAGGATCAGCAGGATACCCACGACGCCAGGCTCTGATTGGAGAGATCTACCCAACATATCAGTCACTTTGTCTGATGGGACCAAGTGCAAGGCAAGTTTATGATAACACAAGTGTCTGCCCGCGGCTTTGTCCGCGTGGTAGGTACGTTGATAAAAAGTAGCTTGGGTAAAGTTCACACTAATCTATCTCTGTGCCAAATTTTGTTCAGATCGGTTCAATAGTTATTGCGTGAAGGAGAAAAAATATACATCCCTTAAAAACTTTCGCCTATTTAATGTCATTAGGATATATGGGTACATAAATTTCGTACCCACTAGAGGTCTTCCATATATTAGGGCTTCCGTGATTCGGAGGCAAAGTAGTTGGTTCTAATTGTTATCGTTAAGGCATAATGGAGAACTTTCTTTTGCCTAAAACCTTCCAGGACATACATTTATCACTTGGCATTGGAAAAGTTTGAAATAAACCCGTTTTTTTATTTTTAGAAGAGATACGAACATACTTAAGCATGAAAAAATTAAATAAATAAAAATAACCGTTTAGTAACGCGTCTTTCGAACCTCTCTCGCCCAGTATCATATCGTAACGTTATTACAAGCTTTTATTTTAATTGCGGTGTTTTTTTGTATATCTGTATGTTAGTATATTTGCTTGTTAGCTGTTCGAGTCAAATCTTGCAAGCTCAATTAGACTGACTTCCTCTAACGCTACGGAGCTGAAAGTTTACATACTGCTTCAGTTCCGATGACAATGGTTTTGTATAAGTATATCTGCTGTGTTTAATAATTTTGTATACGGCCCCCAGACAAAGGAACTCCTCGACAGTTAATAATGCAGTTATCAAATTTTGTGTGTTATGAAATAAATGTGTTATATGTAGGTGCTTCAATACCGGTATGACGACGCGAAGGCCGGTCGGTCGGGGACGGGCGCGCGGCGCGGGGTGTGCGCGTGCGCGGCCGGCGGCCCCTGCTCGCCCGCCGACAAGCAGGAGAACACACTCATACCCTGGTGCCTGCCGCACACCGGCAACAGGCATAACCACTGGGCGGGACTATATGGTGAGATACACACACATACATGAACTCCAATGACAGGCCGGTTGGTCTAGTGGTTAGTAAATATGACTGCTACCTCGAATATACATATATATTTATTATTTATTTATGTCATGCTTATGTCGGCCGCAGAACGAGTCATCGTGTTTTCGGCTGGGAGCCAGTTCCCTTCTTTTCTCCCTGAACTTCAGGCTTCTTTCCATTTTTCTTCTCTCAGCCATTCTGAAGTGGTATTTTGTCTGGGGTCTTTTCTGGCGACGCATTAGTAACTCCTCGGTCGGCAATAATCTCATTAATTACCATCTACAAATAATATCTAGAATATTTTTCAACTCCGTAAATATACATATATTGTACATTGGTAATACTCGTATGTATTTAAATGTATGTTTATCAGTTATCTAAAGGTTAATATACAACTAACGCTTAGTTTGGGCTCAGATGTCCGT
>DWJZ01004873.1:0-14789 GCA_018249125.1 Asbolis capucinus
CTACCCCCCAAATAATTCAGGATAGCTGTCTCTACTAAACTTTGCTTGGAACATTAAAAACGGGATCATATCGACGCCGGAAACTAGTAAGGGCGTAACACTTAGCAGTTGCGATCTAATACATAAATCAATAACGACGTAGCTCTTTGAGCGACCTATAACAGTTGTGGCCTTACACGGAAAACAATAAAGGCTCTTTAAAGTAATTCATCAGATGATTTACGGTATCAATAAAGGCGTAATTTTTTGGAGCAACAAATAATAATTGAGCAATTATATAGAATACAATAAAGGCGCAATTCGTTACAGTAACTCATATTGCTTTCCGCAGAGCGTAACATAAGTTGGACTAAAAGTTACGCCCTTACTGTTTCCCGTCGTCGTTATAGCGTTCGAATTTATATACAGACAACACCGGTTACCAGCTGTTCTGTCTTGTGTATCTCCGGCTCACTCTAGCTCACACCGCCTTTAGCTTGTCTTAAAAAGGTTCTTTTGTTATTCGATTTTATTTTCATTCACCTTGTATTTTACTTATGTAGTAACTTTAATGTTTTGGCGAAATATTTGTATATCTTTCTTTCTTTGTCTTTTGAGATTTGGTCTACTGATATCTTTTTATAAATCTCTATAACGTCACAGATATTTTTATACCCAGATACAGAAACAAACATTTCTGCTCAGAAAAGTTTGACCACGGTGGAAATCGAACCCACGACCTTCGGTGTAGCAGTCAGGTTCCACCACTACTAGACCAACAGGCCAGTCACGATCTATAATGAATCAAAATGCTCAGTTCCTTGAGTTCCCACTGCATATACAAGTTCATACTGAAATCTGTAGTGTAGTGCTACAGTAATTCATGAGTGCAATCCTTTTTTAGTATCCTTAAGAAAAAAAATAGTTTGTTTAACTTTAGATGTAAAAATTCAGTGTCACGTTAGTTTGCACTAATCTCCGGAACACCTGCACAGATTAGCTTACTCTGCAATGAGATTTTGCAGGTATCTATTGCTAGGTCCAATTTAAAAGATACAATACTTTATAATCTTTAATTTTTGACTATCCCTGATTGTCTACCCGAGCGACTCCGGTACCGTCAGCTAGTTAATTTATATTTCATAAACTCACAGTACTTATATAATTTTGGAAATGTTTTAAAATAAATCTATTTTATACCGCTTTTTCCATCTAAAGTAATAATATAAAATCATAGCAGTATTTTTTAAAATCAATTTTGTAATCATTAATTTTGTATCTATACTCGTCATATTGCTACGTCACTAAAAAGTATTGTAGTTACGTTTCATTATCAGGCAACCCTGATAAGATTATATTATTTCTATTTACTGTTTTGTGACGTCATGAAAAAACATGGCGGCCAGCATTTTGTGGAAAAAAAACCTAAAAAATCAATTTAAAAACGCAACTAGCCTGTTATGACTTAAAAATAATTATTAAAATTCCCATTGAGGCTGTCAAATGTCTTGTATGTTTTCATAGGATACATTATAAATTTGTGAACAATTTTTTTAATACTTTCAAATAAAAATAAACCAGATTTTAAATTGAAAATACAAATATATAGCGCATATATACAAATGCTGGCGTGTGACACAAAACGAACAGATCAAACGACGATATATATATGTATATAAATACATAAATTCAGTGCTGTACAAGACGTACTCTATGAAATTTATCTACGTTAAAATAAATAAATATTTTCCACCGAACAACCGGTGTAGTCTGCACACACCGTATTATAAAGGCGAGGGTTCACTAGCTCGGTTCCTATATCAGAAAACAAGTCTAAATTCCGTTCTTCTCATTTTGACTAAACCTGTAAACAACAGCGGATGACAATGTCACGATTTTCTAAAAAAAAAACCACTTAACACAATAATATCTCGGGCACTTTTCAATATCACAATAGGATTACGATACGATTTAGGAAAATGACGAAAAATTGTATACGATACATACAATTTGTAAGATAAGTCAAAATGAGAAAAACGAAATGCCGTCATTTATACAAATATTATTTTAGTACAAATATCAAATATTTTGTACTAAATAAAAATACAAAAACGTTACAATTACACATCAATAATCAATTAAATAAATAAATGTCACTTATACCTTTTCACTAGATTTTCCTATAACAGAATGGGCATACAATTCTGTACCTTATCCGGGAATCGAACCCGGGAAGCTCCGGGAGAGGGCTCGCTGTCTCAAATCCACTCACAACACACCATATTTATATCAAACAGCACAATAAGTCAATTCAAAACCAACCTACCAAATATAGGAACCGACCTACATACATAAACTACATACATTTGACACAGTGAGTCGTGGGACAAACCGAGACCCGAGTCCACAATTCATCATCACAGCTACCGACCGCTCATCACCATCATCACTGGTCCCTGCACTGATCACCAGCCAACAACTAGACCTCTCCCGGTGGGCGGTAGAGACAGAGGAACTGTGCGCACCGCGGTGGAACAGAGAGCATACCGTGCCGCGGCTTCAGGGCGTCGCCTCGAACTTCTGTTCGGTGACTGAGACAGCGTCCGAGGAGAGAGCCTCCTTCAGCGTCTCCACGCAATTCTTTGGGATTACTGTGCCTGGTAACAGAGTTAACACGAGTTAAGAATTGTTAGAGAAGCGGTTTTAATGTGTGTAGTAACGGGAGGCATGCAGAAAAAACATGATTTTTACGTTTTTTGTTTAATTTTTCACAAAAAATCGCATATGGTGACATAAAAATGATTACGGTGTAAGATAATGTTCGTTATAGGCCGTTTGGTCTGGTGTAAGTAAATCTGACTGCTACACCGAAGGTCGTGGGTTCCATTTCCACCCAGATGAAGCCTTGATAAGCAGGAATGTTTGTTGTGTCTGGGTGTAAATATTTACATAAGTGTATATTAAAATATATATATATACATATGTGTGTCAGTTGTCTGATTAAACTGTAAAAATCTAAAAAAATACATCTTTTGACAGTGACAGTACTGTCAACGTCAGGGTCTGTGGTGGTGTGGTAGTACATACCGACGATCTTGAGTCCGTCGTCGGTCTTGATGCGCACTACCTGCATCTTGTGCGCATGCGCGCGCGCCGCTAGCGCCGCCTCCACGCGCGCCCACACCGCCAGCACCGAGCCCGCCAGCACATGGTACGACCGCACGCGCAGACCGACCTGCACGCACACGCACATGCGAGTTACAGTTTATGTTAGTGACACATAGATGACAGAAAATAATAAGAACGTAACTCTATAGAGATCTTCACGTTACGTCCTATTTAACGTATAATAGCGAAGTTTATAAAACAAACACGGTGGAGTTATGCTGCAGGCCTCCAGAGTGACGAAAAGAGAGCCATATTCAGCAGAAGGCCTTTAATGGACTGAACTCTAACAATAAGTATGAGTGTGTAGTGTGTATGGTCCAGACCTCGCAGTCGGGCGCGCTGCGGCAGACGGCGCGGTGGTAGGCGTGCGCGCACACCCGCAGCGAGGCCGCGTGCTGTGCGCGCCACGCCGCCTCCGCCTCCGCGCTGCTCACCGACCGGTACTTCTTCTGGATCTCGCCCAGAGACTCCGCGCGCAACTGCTGGCCCGTGTTCGGCCTGCAACACATACACACAGAAACATATAGTATATTTTTCTCATTTGTACAAATCTTTTAAACAAACCATTTATGTATTTTGTTATGAAACTGTCTCATTACATATTTGACACACTAATTTCTTGCACCGTAACTGTTCAATATCACAATACGCGTGTTTGTAAAAATAATGAAAAAAATGCCATAAAAATCAGCTTTTCAGTCAAAGTATTGTTTTCGTTTTTGTATGAGTAAGAAATACAAAAATAAATCACTAACAATTTATAATATCTGTAATGTTGACGACAATACAAAATTTTAAATAATTCTTTTTGGTCTCTTTGAACTGATGAGGTATACAAATGGAATGTGAAGAATTTCGAAGTTTACAAAAACTGATATCTCAATTGTAAAATATGTAATAAAATCATTATTTCGTCTTAGAAGCCAACCTTTCTCTCAGAAACAAAAAGAAAATTATAAACAGACGATACCTTACCATTATCGGCATTATAATACAGTTCTGACTGATGCACTCCCTACCTGTAAATATGGAAGAGCTGGTCCTTCTTGGCGAGGCGCTCCTTCCTGGTGTTGGAGTGCGGCGCGGCGAGACACAGCACGGCGGTGTGCTTGCCGCCGCGCGCCGTCGTCGTCAGGTAGAAGCCCTCGCCCGCGCCCGCCGCCTCCGACCACTTCTCCAGCGCCTCCGACCACTCCATGCCGCGCTAACATCGTCACATCACACTGTTAGTTATCACGCTTTACGACGATCGGTTTGTAAGCTGCTCAAACTGGGAACGCCGTCACGGTAGACCCAGGTGAGGAAGCTTCGAAAATTGGAGGGGGCCTTAGAGAAATGCGTGGGGCTTAGAGACTCGGAGAGGGGGCGGAAGAGGAGTAAAGATAGATATTTTGTCTGGATTTCAAGCATAATATAATGTGAAATATGTACTTGTTGACATCTACAAGTACTATCCGGATTCCAGCTACGAAAACTACGGTCCCACTCCTCGACACGCCCATGGATTAGCTATATAACAAAGCCTAGTTACACTACCATAAACAAGTACCATCTCACAGGTTTTCATAAATGAAAAATAATAATAAGATTACTGGATATTAAAAAAAAACTTTATCTATCGAATCCGTTACAGTAATTACGGAAATAATTAACAACATATTATGCAATACTTTTCCTTTACTAATTAATGCAATTAAACAACGTATGACGATTGGGAACATCAACTATTAACCAATTTTCTCACGTTGCTGTATCACGTATTTTTTGTAATCTGTCTCCCATTACTTAATTATTGGTAAATTTGTGTCCTATCAACGATCAGATAGCGATAGAATATTGAAAACCAGTCAGCTAACCTCAGTCTGCACGGTGTGCAGCTCGACGGGCGCCTGTCCGGTGGCGTGCCGCCGCAGGAAGCGCACGCATCGCACGCGCCGCACGCTCTCGCCCGCGCTGCCCAGGTCCAGGATGCCCAGGTCGAACCGACCGCTACGCTTCGCTGGATAATGCGAACACATGATACTTTCATTACACTTTCAATTACATTTGTACATTCAAAAACAAATAGAATTTAAGAAACTATTTTCGGTGCATATTTGACCTGTATTTTTTTTCCACACAAACTTAAAAACAAATTTAGTAAGGAAAAAAAAATCTGATCGAATTGGCACAGAGTATAGTAAACCGATTCTAACCATTGCGAAGCAGTTTCACACCAACAATAGGCAGATGGCACTGTCTCTTTTTATATGAATATTTAAAAAAAATTATACTAAATTGTTGCACAGACTGTTTAGTTTTTTTATCGTGAAACCATGCTTAATCGATTTGTGGATTTAAAAAACTCCTGATTTGTAATTTGCATTGTAATTTCTCTAAAACCCAATGATTTATTCAATAATTGCTTGAAATCTAAAGATATTGGAAGTTTCAATTTAAAAATGCAAATCCGCCATTACTATTCCAATTTACCTTGCTCCATGACAGCGGCCAACGTGTCAGTGAAGTACTTGAACAGCCTGTTCTGGAGGTCTACCGGCATGCCCAGTATCCTATTCAGGAACTTCGACATATTGTTGTAGTCCTGCAGAAGGAATCGTTTATGTATTATAGCTCACCATCAATTAGTGGTTCAGTTCCAATAGCTACAGCTTTACAGAAAACTCAACACTATGTAATCTGTAACGAGAGCCCCGTTGGAAATTAAAAACAGATTAATACATATAACAAATAATCTAGCTTGTATCTATTTTGACATTTAAATGCTCACACACACCCTGTTGCACACGCACATACTCATACCCACAAGCGCGCGCACGCAAACACATACGACAACGTGCACGCAAGGACAGACGCCAACGTGCATGCAAGCACATACACCGACCTGCACGCACATTCACACGCACACAGCACCCAGCTGCACTCACATGATTGTTTTACCTGACCATTTTATCCAGTCCCACCTCCCAAGCAGCTCAGTACCTTGTCTAGCGAGAGCACGCCGGGCAGAGACTCGCTGTTGACAATGAGGCCGACTCCGACGAGTGCGTTGGCCACGTCCTGGAAGAAGTCCCCGGCGTAGTCACTCGGTGGCGCCACCAGCGGCGACTCGTACTTCATTATCGCCTTCATTACCGCCTCCAGCGCCGTGCGACCTGGTGTATGGTCAAAACATCATTGTTGATTCTCAATTTTGTCGTAGCCTCAACGTGAAGCGACTGTGGTGGATTACCAAAAACCGTCTTTATTATATGCAGAGTTTTTTTTCATCTTGTGTTATTTTGTTAATATGTTACTAAGATATTATATTGACCCGTGAGTTACCCATATAGTGTGTTAGTTTCCAAGACAACCGGTAGTCACATCAGTTACAGTAGTCGCACCTGGTACAAGTTTTTTTTTACGTACAACAAGTTATTGCTTGCCATCGATCCTAGCAGATAGGACATGTCTAAGATGTTGGGAGCACTAACTTAGTAATTAACTCTTTTCTAGAACCTCCTCCACCTCCCCCCACTTCCACCTTGGATGAGGGAGGTGACCGATGATAGTACTTACCATACTTGTTGTCGATGTTGAACTGACTGAGATCCCTGGTCTCGGTGGCGCGGCGGTCGCCGTGTGTGAGCGCGCCGAGCGACTCCAGCCGCTTGGCGACAGTGCTCGCGAACCGTCGCTCACCGGCGAGGTCCGATATCAGGAATATGTACTCCGGCGCGTTCACCTGGTTCGAACGGTGCGTGCGCCCTGGGGTGACAACAAAATGTGTCCTAAAAATGGTGGAGTCAAACTGAGACCATACTGAGAGAATACAAGTCTATGATGACTAATGAATAGAAAACAGTCACAGATCAATTTCCTTCTTGACCTTCGTGTCCTTAACCTAGCAACACTCCAGACTACTCAAACAATTTCTGTCATAAACAATATACAGGTCTAGCTGTACCCAGCGTGCCTTGCTATGCATCAACTCATCAACCATGTGTCCGATCTATATCCATTTAGTAAGTAGTAGTAAAAACCTTTTCCAGAATATTTTAGACAAAGTTGCTAAAGACATCAGTGCTCTAAATGCCATTACAAAGCCTATAAAGGACACACATGCATTCATTTTTATATATCTAGATTTGGTAATACTTTTGTAAGGTGTAAGATATTACCAAACTGCTGTATCGCCCTGTCGGCAGACCACGGCAGCTCCAGGGTTATGTGAACACGCCGCCTTTGATTTCTCGCTCTATTTTTAGGACAATTAAACAATTTGTTTAATAATTATTATATAGAAGGAAAACATTCGTTTTACTAACTTTAGTTTGACTTAAAAAAAATATGAAAGAAATTCAAGCGCTCACAGCTTGGCGACTTGCGTCTTTTTTAATTGATCAGACAAATTAAACTACATCAGGCGCGGTCGGCAAGAGGGTTGACGACCGCTCGTTGCCTTCCTTGAGCGCTTCTGTGCTTCGGAGGGCATGTAAGAGTCAGTCCAAGATTTTATCACTGGATAGTAGCTATTACGCGATACCGAATGCTTTTATTTTAGGCGGAGTAACAACCACTAAATATCTTGTCTCTCTCAAACTTGTCTCTATATATTGTTGAGTATAAAAATTTTATAGTGTGCATGAAGAAATTAATAAATAAATATCATTTGGGTTAGCCGCTATTCTCTCCATCAACCTGCATTGGAGGAATGTGAGGCAGTAAGAGTATTAAAGGATTAATGCCCATGATATCAGCTGAAACATCAAATGGAGTATCGAGTGTACATCGATGACCAAACTACCTCACCACCTACCTCCTATCACTCTGCAGCGAGATACCACTGGAAGCTGCCTCTGAGATAATGGCCACGTCCTTCTCCCCGTCCATGAACCGCTGCTTTTCCGTCAGATTGAGCGTCTCCAGCGGCACGTCCGCCTCCGACCGGCTCTCGTACAGGATCTGGCCGTCTTCAGTCTGCACCACGCGGCCTTTACGACCAGTCATCTGGGTATATAGGCAATATAACATTTGTAGCCAATATATGCAAATGTGGACGATATAGAAACGTAGTCCAATAGAACTGTTCTAAATGGTTTAGGATAATAATTAAAAAAAGCGAACTACATATAAGAACTGTATTGAATAAATATTATAAATCGCGAGTAGTGTGCTGCCTTGCACGCCGCCGTAGGACGACTGGTCGCAATGCCGGTCATTGCCCAGATTATAAGCAAGCAGAAGAGTTGACGAATCAGCTGATGGTAAGTGATCACCACCGCCCCTGGATATTATCAACACCAGTCAGCTGTGCCACAAACACGAACTACTACTTCGACTTCGACTACCATTTCAGGGTGGGAGATAGGGAGAAGGAATGATGAAGGGATAAGGAAACAGGAGCAGAACTGGCTCTCGCACTTCCCGGAATATGTTTTTGATAACCTTAACTTTAATTAATGAAAGATTTTTACACAAACACTCATACCCTGCACTAGGATTCTGTGTATTGTGATTGGCATGGGCAACACAACACCTGTAGCAGGAGAGAACACATCCATCTGGCACACATACCTCAGCAACATTCTCAGTCCCGCCGAGCTCGTCAACGAGCTGGTCAAGCGTGTTGGGTGGCAGGCGGCGACCGAGCCGCTCGATGGCCGCCAGCAGCTCCTCCTTCATGCTGCACGCGCGTTCGATCGCAGACCGAGCTGGCGCCGCGCCGCGGCTGGGGCCTGCGATACACACACAATATGTCCACTGCTGGGCTCGGGTCATTTAAACCCAAAACTTTACCATTGCTCTGAGTTAAGTCATCGTCGTAACCTAAAACCGTTCATTCCACTGCTGGCTTCGGGGCTCTGGCAGACGATTCACGTGGTGGTAGATGATCACCGCCTATGTACATCAGAAACAAGAATGGATTGATTACCCTTTTGGGGAACAGAAAACTGGCTCTCGAGTCTCTTAGATATGGAGTTCTTTGGCAACTGACTCAAGCATGTTTTCATTCTCCAGAGAAACTGATAAACACACATAACTTTAAAAAATTAGGATTTGATCCAGATTCTTTCTCAGCCCCTCTGCATCTCTACATCTGTTTCCCAACAATAAAACCAGTCTACCATCACAGGCTGGTGTACTAACCCAGGTAGATCCCGTTGGTGCCGACGGGCGTGCCGGTGAGCCGCTGACCGGCGGGCGTGGTCACGGTCACCCTGCTCTGGGGAGTGCTGTTCTTCCTCTCAAACATGTTCTCTATCTTGTCCTGTGTCGTGCTCGGCTTCTTCTTCGCCAGCCCCGCCTTCTTCTTCTTAGCCGGCTTCTTCTTGCGGTTTACCCACGGATCTGGAAGTGAATAATAAATAATAATAATAAATTGTTTATTTAGCAAAATAGAAAGGTTGTATCTATACAAAACCTTTTCCATGACAACTCGTACATCTTGCTGCGTCGACAACTTACAACAGCCGCGAAATTATTTTAACAACAAACATTTTAAATTACAACCAGTGGTACATCAGACACGCAGCAAACGGTCATAGCAAGACAATCGCGAGTGCTCTGTCGTCAGCAATTACCATCAATCAATCTTTTTATTATCTTTAATCAACCAATAATTAAATAGATAAATCAGTATTTTTAAAATTATAACTCTTTCTATATCATACCAAATCCTATCATTTTACAATCAAATATAGCAAATCCAGTGGTATCTTAAATATCATAATTAGCACGACAAGGAGTGTAGTTGTCAATCAAGGACGCTACAATGTCTTTGACCGACTAGCCGATTAGTCAGTTGTGAAGAATCCAATAAATCGACCGACTAGTCGACCGAGCCGGTCGCTGTTTAGTGGGTTATTTTAGAAAATATTGTTAGTTTTACATCTCAAAGTGTGTAAAACTGATTATAAAGTAAAAATATTGACAAAACAAAAAACCTTCTCTGCAGACGGCAGACAGACAGATGGACATGACGAAACTATGTGTATAATAATATAAAATACACTACTTGACTTGGTTTTTTTAACATAAGACAGTAAGTAATTAATACAAAAAATCATGAGACAGAAGTATTATCATAAACGAAGATGCCTTATTAGTGACACGCTGTAGCCATCACCAGAGATATGACATTCACATTAGTGATGTACACAACACTATATATTAATTTTTCTACTCACCCTCGTCACTGTCACTGCCGGCACCGAACGGGTTGGTGTCGTTGTCCGAGTCGGAGGCGCGGTAGTCGTCGTTGGAGTCGCGCGCCGCGTCCAGCTCCTCGTCCGAGCCGCGCACGAACTCATCTGACGAGGAGCCGCCGCGCGCGCGCTTCGCCGCCGCATTCGCTTGCTGACGAGCTGTCACTAGATCAAAAAAAACATACGTCAAAAAAATTACAGTTCGTGTATGTCTACGATGAAATGTCAGTCTATGTGTATACGGCTTTTGTAATTCAACCTCTTCTCTTGTAGCTCATTTTCTTCTTTTTTCAGAATGTTTATTACGATACCAGAAGCAACCCTCGCTTTGCTTCGGAAGAAACAGTTAACAAAATTGAAAATGATTTAATGTGACATATCTGTAACAGTTACACATATGGTGTAGCGGGTGTTGATGTCGTGTATAAAACTGTAATACATCACTTTTCTCTATTGTCAATAATTTCTGCATCGTAGGCGATATGAGATATTTTTTGGTATTTATTATCACACGTAGGTACATTATTGAAGTTTTCATAGGGAACCCTAACGGCGTTTTTAAATATTTTATAGCGTATGTTCATGTCGAAGAGCGTTCGTATAGCGAATTTTATACCTGTAAAAATCGCACAAAACTCACTTTTCCTTTTAGAAGTGTTAGCGTCATCTAACCCGTTGCGTCCGTTGGGCGGAGTGGGCGTGGGCGTGGGCGTGGGGGTAGGCGGTAGCGCGCGGCCCTTCGGCTCCAGCCCCAGCAGTCGGTTGATGCGCTCGCGGTCCGGCGCCGGGAAATGTTTCTCCACCAGCGTTTGGAATACACCTCTGGCAAAAGACGAATAGATAATGTATACGTGAAACAAAACAAAAACTATCATAGTAAAAGTTGAACACAAAAAAATTAGACAAATTACAAAAACTTTCAACTGATTCGTGTTTAATCAGAAACAGAACAAGAAGAAGCATTTATTTTACCGAATAACCTCTATAATCATTATTGCATGGCAAGAAACAAAATAAAAAAAAAATCTTGACTAATGCAAAAAAAATACCTTTTTAGCATATCTGGATGAAGAGGAATTGATATATGTCAGTGTTGTAACGTTGCTGTATGGTTATATTAAAAAGCCGTATTTATGAACCACAGATTATATTAAATTTACTTGTTAAGATTGCGATTTTTTATATTAAACTAGCTTTTGCCCGCGGCTTCGCACGCGTTAAGAAGTATTATTATTAATTATGAGGTGAAATTTATCAAAATCCATTCTTAGAGGTTGCCTATGTCATAGTAGCTATATGCATGCAAAGTCTCAGCCCGATAGATTTAAAATTGACAAAGCTTCATACAAATTTTAATCCCCTATTTTATTCCCTTGGGGGTAGAATTTATCAAAATCCTTTCTTACCGGATGCCTACGTTATGACATCTACCTGCATGCCAAATTTCAGCCCGATCCCTCCAGTGGTTTGGGCTGTGCGTTGATAGATCACTATGTCAGTCAGTCAACTTTGAGTTTTATATATGTATATTTAGATAAGTTAGCGCTTGACTACTAAACCACTATAGTTATCACTATATAACTCCCGTCCGATTCCCTGGAAGGTCCCTGGCAGTGAAGGCATTCCCTTCCTGATTATTCCCACAACTAAACACTGAACTCACTTGGCGGTGGAGACAAAGTCGGAGAGCTCTCCGTCGTCCCTCTCGAGCTGGTCGAGGGTCCGCGCCTCGCCCGTGCTCTGCAGACCGATCACCACGCACTTGCCGCACTTGACCGCCTCGCGTGCCGTCACCACCGCGTGGTTCACCTTCACACATACAACAATCATCAAGTTATGAGTGTGTAAACGAATATTGAAATTAAATACAAGCTAGATGAATGTGGGTGCGAGAAATGCGTGCGTGGAACACTATCATGCGTATAAAACAATACGTGCGTGCAACACAATGCGTGCGTGCAAAACAATGCGTGAATGTAACACAATGCGTCCGTTCCAATGAGTATGTGCATGGCTACTTCATTCAAATGATGAAAAATAAAATTGAAAAGAATGCAATTAAAACTAAATAAATTGAACCTAAAAATTGATAATATACAATGGTGTGTATACAGTACATACTATCAGAATGAGTCGTAGGCGAATAGGGTCAGAGCGTATGTAACGATCAATGTGCAGAAATGTCATAGGACGTTTTTCAACATACTTGGAAACAAATTATTATATAATAAAGCACAAAATCGAAAAGGGAAGCAATTATTTATGGAAAATAGACGCGCCAAATCGTACATAATACATTTTTCGATTTATTAAATTAGGTTTGCTGTACCTTGGCAGCGATGCAGAGGTACTTGAAGAACCTCTGGTGCGCGGACCAGAACTGTCCCCACATGGTCTTGCGCATGCGCGCCTCCGCGTCGATCAGCTCCGCCGCCTCCGTGAACCGCTGCATCGCCTCCACCCACTGAAATACAAACCAGAATAGGTTTTTACTTCATTTATGCTTGAAACATATACGTATCTTTACTTACTTTTTACCATGCAAACTTGACAAATTTGTATGACAAAAATTCAAGACCGAATTTGCATCAGGTATACAATTTTTTTTTGCAAAATGTTACGCACATAGCTCCGAAAAATCAGCCTATTCTTAACCACTAGGCTATCAACGCTTTAGGCTACTATACTCGATGCAAATTCGATCTGTAATTTTTTCAAGACAATTTTTAAAAAATATACATATAGATATTGTAGAACAACTCACACTCGGCCATGCAATCCCAAACTAATACTATATTAATCAGACAACTGATAAACATACATATATATTTTTAAATACATACATATAAATATTTACATCCAGACGCACAGAACAAACCTTCCTGCTTATCACAGAAAAGTTTGACCTGGGTGGGAATCGATCCCACGACCTTCGCCACTAAACCAACCGGCCTGTCAAGTTCGTTCGTAAAATCGTCAAATTTGTATGGGAAAAAATCCAAATCGGATTTTCACAGAGAAGACGATAATTTCGAACAGTCTTTTCTTTCACGCGCAATGCAAAGACAAAAATTGTGACTTTTATATAGCTAATTTGAATCGACAAATCACGATGAATTATATTGATCCTCACCCTCCTCTCTCACCTCATTTTGACTGAATTTTTTGGAAGTAGATTATTTTACAATAAGCGTCAATTTGATGATTTTCTAAAGTAAAAAATAAGTTAAATAATGACAACTGACCAGCGCAACAGCTTTGTCGTAGGTCTCCCGAAAGGCCTCCGAAAGCGGGACCTCCTCGATCTTGAAGGACACGCCGTGGAACGACAGCTGGCGCGCTATGTACATCCCCCGGAGTTTCATGTCCATCGCCACTATCTCCATGGCGCCCACACCTCTGAAAACACCACAAGCCGAATTTTATCTATTAAAGACATTCTTAGAACCTTAAGTTACTACGAACTGGATTATTTCAAAGATTTAATTACTTGGGCATGAGTTTGTATAATTATAGCCTTAAGTTGTAGTAAGTGCTCTCTGCAACTGTCAGTAGGAAAAAGCTCCTTGGGAGCTTCTTGCCGCTTCTTCTTCCAAGACCACTAACCGTAGCGATTTGTTGTAGCGATGGCGTTGTTTAACTTTCGAAGTGTTTATAAAAACCTACTTCTATTGACAAATTTTGAGTTTATTTTTTTGATTCTATGATTTTTGTCACTTTTAATCTGAAATAAATCATTCATAAAAATTAGAAGCGTTCATAGCGACAACGAGCGCGCGAGTTCAATACATGGGCAACCGCTAGTGGCAAAGTCTTGATAGTTTCCGTACCTTGAGGGCACATAAAAACGTTGGTTGCAGTTGTTATTGTCAAGTAGTCGATAAACCTTGTCGAATGACTTCGAAGCACTTGATACTCGGGCTGGCCGCTAACACCTCTACCAAACCGTATTGAAGCTTATAAGGAAAGACCATTGAGCCTTCATTGGGTGTAATCCAAAACAACCTCACCTCTTCTCCACAGCATTAATGAAGTCCATGAAAGTGGGGAACGGCGTGCCCTCCCCCCAGATGCCGAGCCGAACCATGTAGGCCATGTTCCTGGGCTCGGAGGCCCCGGTGGCAGAGGCGTACACCACGCGCGCCTTCGGCAACTTGTTCTGGAGCTCTAGCGCTGTGAGGCCAGTCTTGGTCGCCTTTCCGGACCCAACAGGGCACAGATTTTTGGCCTTGTGACACTCGTCGAATACGATCTTAGTAATGGTTCAGGGAAATTATAGCTTTTGTGTAATAAATACAACTCTTAGACGAAGTTAACAGTTTCCTTTTATAGCTTTTAATATAGTTACAATAAAATGATTGCGTATACAGTTATCTAACATTTTTGTATTTTTGCGGATGAGCTGTAGCAATTTTGCCAGTTTTGATGTAAACATTTTGACGTTTTCGTAAATAC
>DWJZ01004874.1:0-14788 GCA_018249125.1 Asbolis capucinus
GTGGAGTTGGAGACAAGTGGTGGCTGACACTCGAAAAGGACATTGACATCTCGGCGCCGCCGTGTAAGGAGACGCCAAGCAACAGGAATAAAGTTGGTGGAATACTTTTTGGTGCATGCATTTAATGGTTGGTGATTATTGCCCAGAATGGTACTTTGAACCCCCTGAATGGCTGAAACACCACTTTTCATGATAGCATAGCTACTAGACGTATTCTCTTACTGGGTTTTACGAAAGTAATTGTTTTGACATAACTCAATAGCACGTAGCCAGTTTACAGCAAATTAAATATGTTATGAAATTATCTACATTTTTATGAATAAAACATGAGTGAAATATGTAAGTATTATATATGCAGTATGGATACGTCTATAGTAATGTTAGATTGCAAATTACGACGCAGAATGCGGGAATCCAGTTGTCAAGAAACAGGTTTCCTTATTCGTTGAGAAATCAACATCAAACGCGAAGGCACGTCGACAGCGCGAAACAAGTGGAAATGAGTTTTGAGTTGTTTTGCTGGCGCACTGAAATGGACTCGTACATGCTATTCTATACAAGATTACAGTATCTTTTAGGCTTTTGCTTGTGACATTTAAGGTGGAAGGCTGCCACCAAGCTTGTAAGAAATTTGGTGAATCTGCTGATTTGACATTGAATGCAATATGGCGACTACAGCTTCCAATATTTTAATATAGAATAGCGCCAATATCGGGCCGATCAAACACACAAGGAGCAAAGGAGAGGTAATATATAGCCATATATTTTTTATGGTGTAATCAGGCAAACGTCATATGATGTTAAGTGTTGGCTGAATGCCGTTAAATTTAACTTACAAAAATATGATCAATGCCGCCTATACTGTTAATAAGAACGAACAGTGTCCAAGAAGAAAGTGATAGAGCGGCTTGTTGCAACAAGCATGGGTTAGTCCAACAAAGGAAGCAAACTATTGAATCAACTGGGGTCAAATCCGACCACAGAAACTCCAATAGTATACTGCTTCAGGGCTGGTGACAGAAGAATGGGAAGAGAGGTGACTACATGAATTACTAACTTGTATGAAATTCACATATTATTTCTGGACATAATTGAACACAAAGTTGGTTACACACTATTATACATAGAACCATAAATCAATTAGGGATCATTAAGCCATTCATTAAACCAGCTCGGTTGCAAATTGTTACTCGAGAGGTATGACACGCCATAATGCTTCAGATTGTGATGACGCTTCTAGATGGAATGTACACTCTAAGTGTGATTCCCTTTTTGCTGTAGGTATCTGTGCTTAATTTCAACGCAATTAATTTCAATATTCGCAGCCTATTTTTAAATATTCTCATCGTAAGCTACTAAAAGTGTACCTACTAATTTGAGGGTAGAGTAAATAAATGCTTACACTTTAAGTAGTGTAGCGGGCAGCAGCATTCTTTATATCGTAGGTGGCATAGACAACAAATAATGTCTATGACCCAACTTTTCGAAAAAAAAAAAACTTTAATATCCTGTTAGTAGCAGGTATGTATATTTCTTATAAAACAAAGTTGAGTATAAACAAGAAGGGGTAGGTATATTAGGTTAAAACCGAAAAGTTGTTACTGATTAAAATGTTTTTGTTAAGGAAACGAGACACTTTTCAACTTTTATGTTAACTTTATAAGATTTTTTTTTAAACTTAACTTCTTGGTAACCATATAAGAAACTTTTCAAAACATCTTTGTGTCCGCCGCCAGACTACCACAAAACGACAATGAAATTAACGTAGTTTCCTTAAGTTAAACATGCAAGGCGTGTCATCCATTAATGATGCACTCGGCTCACACGAGCTGACTACCGAACGGGGATCCAGAAGGATGTCAATAGGAAACATCATGTTTCTTCCATTTCCCCAGAAACACTAATTAAAGAAGATAAGGTTCATTTTTCGCACTACGATGGAGGAACACGAAAGCAGTTTGATAACTTCTAATTCGGATGTGATCGCGAACGCATTGTTTTGTAACTTTTTTTCTTTGGAAACCTATTATTTTTTTTCCAAAATAAACAGTGATATCCTAACAGTTCGAACGATGTTTTTTGAGTTCCGAAAGGTCCTTCAAATCCTACACGCAAGTTTAAAAGTTATTATAATTGAATTATAAATACTCCTAATAGTCATAAAAATCGTGAAGGTATGAGAAGTTCTACCACTCTATACTTGTCTAGTGTAGTGGATTATGGTCTAGGTGACAGGTGCCCAGTAGTGGGACAGTTGTGGGTTGGAAATTAAAGAAATGCAACATAATAATGCAAGTCAAAATGATGACAGAGATGGCATTGGTGAAAAAGGTCAATGCCCTGTAACGTCAGGTGAATCGCACGACCGCAGGCGACTTTGAGAAAAACAATTCCGGATTTTACAAGTGCGTAGTCATAAAATGAACCAGTCGTGTGATCCCTCCTATTTTCTTGATACTTTATTGCTGAATTTTTAAATTGCCATATATGGCATGATAGGTCGCAGTCTGCTAGTTCTGTGTATTAATGAATACTGTCAATAATATCGATAATTCTACCGATCGACCGAATACATAATGTATTAATCATAATGTCTCTAAGCCTAAGTCCGGAAGGATTATCATACATAGACTACAAGATGTTTACAAAAAAAAACAAAATAAAACATAGATTACCACTTACGCGGGAAGCCACAGATACAATTATTGGTAATCAGTAAAAAAAAGAAATTGCTAGCTCTACCTTGGTATTCTACATTTAAATAAATATTGTAATGAATTCATAGATTCTAGTTTCTTCAAAACTAGTTAATTGCATTCACCTACTATTTTAATCAATGAATCTAATTAATTTAGTTGTACAATTTTTTTTATCTTAATCTTTGTGAAATTATTACTAAATATAATTTCATCATGATAATATATAGTAATCAGAAGTTGATTATCACTTGCTTCATAAAGTTCTCAAAAGTGCGTGAATCTGGCCAATACTTGGCCAATGTAGTGGACTATGGCCTATACAGCCCACATTGTGAGTGGAGACCCGAGCCCAGGAATGAGACAGTTATAGGCTGCAATAATGAATTACATGTGTTGATATTTTTTTAAATTACCTTTATTTCGTCAAACATATAGAACGAAGATATAAAAACTACCATAATTATTATGGGTTTAATAATGCTTTGCACCTTAGTTTTACGACTTTAAGGTCTGAATTTACAAAAATGTATTCTTGCTGTCCATCACTATACTCAGATCCACTGGTCCAGGTTGTGAGTACCTTACTACAGTATAGTTCAAACTTAATATCTTTTTCTTATATTCTCGTATTTTTTTTTTTTTTTTGGTAGAGGTGACCTTCATCATTTTGAGCTATTTAAAGCAAATTAATGTAATGCACTGATACAATCCGTCATGGCTGGCAAATTACGAAGCATCTTCAAGGTTGGCAAGCATTCATTTGCTCAAAATAGTTCTTTCACAATTCATAACGATTTAAAATTTAATCATTTCACATTACAATTTTAGTCTCATAATTCTGAAATAATTTCTCTGCTTACCTCATCTGTGGTCCACATACTTTTTTCCGTCATGACAAAGCCAGTGTTAATATAACAATTCTTCTCTTTTTCTTTTCTGCGGCATCCAAAACTATTGTCATTTTTATTCATGATTTAATTAATAATGATAAATATATATATTCTACTATACTTATATCAGAAATTACTGTCCACTGTCACTGAACACACAAAATCTCACATACAAGAAAGCGCAATAAATTGCAAAGAGTAATTTGCCAATTTATTTAAAAAAAAAAATCGCGAAACAATATTCGTTCTGTGGTAAACTCCCGCCGAAATATTTCAGGTGAGAGCGCGGGAAACCGTACAGTCTGTGGTACGAAGGCTAACTGAGAATTGTAAGAAGTTTAACCCAAATAAATACAGTGTTAACTGCTCTGCTCATACCGGAACAATTTTCGCAGTTGCCGGTCTGTGTGCGTATAAACTAATAAAATGACCTTTGAAACAATTAGTGTGTCACATCTTTAGATCGCGTAGGTATTCTTTATTTCTATCGTTATTTTTTCAAGTGTTCAAAATAAAATACCTATTGTAGTAGCTTGTAATTACTCCCTTCAGGAGAATGTGGAATATGTGTTATATAAAAAAAGATTAGCTTCGTTTTAATTGAGCCTTGTTTACACGCTAGCGCATGTTAGCGTGTGAAAGTAATGTTGAAAAATATAGTACGTCTAAATACGTAGAATACTTAAAATTATTCCTCAACTAATTATACACAACAATACATTTATGGATTATTTAGAGGAATTTCTGTTTTTTGTAAAAAGCAGATATGCATATTTTACATGACATTCCGTTTAGTCATCTGCCTGTATATTTTATAGAAATAAAAGTAAGTTAAAAAATAAACAAGATAACAGTTTTTACAGAGAACTATATACGTATACCGGAAGATATTAAGACCTATCTATGCGTTAGAAATGTCGAGTAACTGGCCATTTTAAAAGTTGCCTGCACAGCTGCTGTCACAGTTGGAGATCTTTTAAAAAACTAAGCTATTTTTATAGATAATAATTAGTATTACATCCGTTTTATAAGCATTTCAAATCAAAGAACAAGTATATACATATGTTTAAGCAATGACTACAGTAAGTAAAATAAATAATTCGTAATTAAATTCGAGCCTTGAGACATACATATGTATATCCTTTTTGTTAGCGTTCACGCCACACTCTAGTTTAAAAATGTACACGTATGGGAATAATATGTATTTGTACCAAACGTCATTCTCGACATTTCCATACATTTTTAATATAGCGTTTGGCATGAACTCTAACTGAAAAGAGTTTTGTCTAAGCCCTCGGTTATACTATAATATTTAATTAGTAGCATGCCATTCTTTTCCCTGCGATATATTATACCACGTGACGTCCAACAATACCTGTAGTTATAATCTCTCTGAAACATTTTTGATAAATAACAATGTTTATTTGGTCGCTACTTCTGGTCGGATATATGTATGTATGTCGTTCGTCAAGTAAAGATTGAATTGAGTTTTCCAAAGATCTTTTTACAGTCAAGTACGTCGTCATTTACCATCAGATAGGATCGTAGGCAAAAGCTAATTTATTTTATGTAAAATAAGTGCAGTTTCAACAGAAAGACCACTATAATCCGGTAGTGTTAATCGCCAGATTCGAATTTATTGCTAACTGTTACGATATTTACCTAAACGATGTTTCGATAGACGTTTTGTAAAATACCAAATTGTAAACTGAAATGCAACATTAAATTAATTTTGAAATCGAACATGACACCTTTTTTTCTTATAATGAATGAATAAATCAAGAAAATGTCGCTAATAATTTATATTGGGTTTCCTTATTTATTTAACTTAAAGGTACTTGCGATGTCTACCAGTTAACTATAGTAGAAAATTTCCGCGTGACTGTGAAAATTAACTTAGTTTCAGACACATTTACTGCGTAGTAAAATAATTGGTTTAATTAATAGATATTTTAATAAGGTTGACAGTTGACATTATATATTTTTTTTTGTCATTCACTCGATTTAAAGATACCGATAAAGAATGTTATCTACAGCCGCTATTAATGTTATAAATCGCCTAATACACTAACTGCACTCAGAGTTAATGATTAGTGATTTTACATTCCTCAGCACAGAATCTGTACCTTTACAAAATCCTGAACTAATTCTTAGTAACATTATAAATGCAAGGTGAATCTCGCTTACCTTTTCACGCCTACTGAACCGATTCTGATAAAAATGTGTACGGGTAGAATACAATTTTGGAAAAAAACTTAGGAAAAACGGGAAAGGGGTTGAAATAGGGGATATCCCCTATATAAGCATTTATATAAGTATACATTATACTTATATAAGTATTGCATTGAAGATTCAAAAGTACCAACAATTTTAAATTTGTATTTATGCACTTGATAACAAATACATCATTTGTTCTAGCGTTTTCGAAATTTCGACTTGAAGGGGGAGGGGGTAGGGAACAGGGGATGATCTATTGCAGTAGTCGTGAGAAAAAGCTAGTCCTACTAATATTATAAATGTGAAAGTTTGTGAGAATGGATGTTTGTTACTCTTTCAAGAAAAAACTACTGAATAGATTTTAATGAAATTTCGGACAGGGATAGATATTGTTTGGAATAAAATATAGTACTTTTTATGAACATACCACGCTGACGAAGTCGCTGGCAGACAGTAGTTAACGGCAGAAGTAACCTGGTACCTACCTATTAAACACGGTGAATATAAGATGTCGTGTAACAAAAGCGCACGCGCTAATGATAAGCGTAAGAAGTCGATTATGTAGATTATAAATTAATTGTCTATTGTCTAGTAATGCAGGATATTAATAAATGTCTATTAATTGTTTTCCGGGTGTTATCAACAGACCTGCAAAAAACATCACAGGTTCTCAGCTAAAGTGCCAGAGATTGATCTTCATCATCATCATCTTCACTGGCCTAGTGGTTAGTAAACATCATTAATTAGTTACTAAGCCGGAAATAGTAGGATAAATTCCCACCCAGTAATGTTTTCTGTGATGAGCAGAATTGTGCCATCTTTGTCTTTATCTGATCACCGTAGTACAAGCTAATTACTTTGGGGATAAAATGGCGTGTGAGTTGTCCTAATATATTTATTTATCATCATAATCATTACGGCAACCAATAATTGTCCCACTCCTGGGCAAGATACCCCTTCACAATGTGGGAATTTCATGGGAAACTCTCAGGAGACAGATTTCTTCAGAATATTTTCGTTGAACGTTGCAAGTGGTATTTCTAATACGCTCTAGACTGAAAAATACGCAGAATTCCAACCCAAACCTTTTCACTTCAGAAAAAAAACGTTCAATATGTTACTGAGGCTTTGCCAAATTTCATTCAGATTCGTTAAGTAATTCTTGCTTGAAGGAGTAACAAAAGTTCATCCATCCAGATGAAGTTATTTATAATACACGTGGGACGCTACCTGCGACACAGGAAGTCTTAATGTGCGCCATATCCTTCGAGTATTGACTTTGACATATAAAAATTAAAAACATTTTTATTTTTTTAAGAGTTTACGTCTTCGACCTTTCAAAACTTCCGAACCTTATAGAACTGACTCTACATGCTTGACCTCACCCCAGTTCGATGACGATGACAGCTAAATATTTCGTTAACTGCAATTAGTTTTAAATTAATGAACAATTTTAAAGTAAAATTCACTTGTTAATGACCGCCCTCGGATATTAAAACTAGTCAGTCAGTTTCGTTTATACAGGAATCCCTAACGACGATCGAATGGGCAATGTTGTAGAGATGTTCATCATTGCAACGTGTAACTATCCCACTATTGGGCTGGGGCTCCGATCACAATGAGGAATCTGTACCCTAGGTCTCTACAGGCCTGTGCCTAGAGTAGTAAAGATGTTAGATATTAATTTTAAGAGCAATGTACTCTGAATAAATTATATTAAACATTTTAAATGCAATATTGATTTATACCATAATTATATCGATATTTCGACCCACGTAGTCTGTTTTACAAGACTGTTCAATATAGAGTAAGTACCTGAATAGCCCCGAACAGTGCAGTTTATAATAAGGAAAAATCCTTAAAAATCTTATAACAATGTAAAGGAATTGCATATGGTCAGTTCCTTTTACCAACGTTCTTTAATTTCCTGTATAAATAAGATAACAATACTTATTGATAATTTATACACGTACGACATTAAGGAAGACGTTCTTTGGGATATAATGAAGTAGGTGCATTTTTGCTCAATGTCAAACTTGGTTGAAACAGGTACACTTTAGACCCAAGTCAATACAGCAATCTGCGTTGATTATCAGTAATATAGGATGTATGCGAAAATATATACCTATACTACTAGCTGTGCCTGCGATTTTGTCTGATCATAAAATCGGTGAACTGGACAACGAAGTTATTGTCTTGTTCAACACAATTCACCGAATTTATAATGACTTATATTTTATAATTTTAAAATAAAAGTGGCCAATTTTGCTCTTTATTACAGGAGATAAATGTTAGTGAAAGTCCCATCAAAATCAGTCCAGCTATTCCAGAGATTAGCCGGAACAAACAGACAGACAAGAATTTTATTGAATGTCATTTTGGTATATATACCGGATTTTAAAAATTATTCAAGCCTGCTGGTTAAATGATACTCGTCGCCTTAGGTCACGGGCAACACCAAGGATATTGCCAATGTAACGCCGGCCGTGTAGTTCTTTAGCACGTTAACGAACCTCATTCCACAGAGTAGAAGTTAAATTAGTATGTCTAATCCAATAATGGTTTGCAACGGTCCAGTAATCTGTGGTCGTAATCGGATAGAACTACAAGCCGGAGTTAACCGTGTTGCAGATTGAATTATCGATAAAATATCTGCAGAGTAAATGCTACCGTTTTTGACATTCCCCGGGAGTACGCTCTAGTACACCTTATGGAATGGGTCGATAATTTGAAACAGACTTCGATACCACTTGTTATTTACTTATAATATAAAACTTAGTTGGTCTAGTGGTTAGCTAACTTGACTGCTACACCGAAGGTCGTGGGTTCAATTTCCAGCCAGGTCAAACTTTTCTGTGATGAGCAGGAATGTTCGTTCTGTGTCTGGATGTAAATATGTATGTATTAGTATGTATTTAAAAATATACATGTATGTTTATCAGTTGTCTGATCTTAGTTCGGGGGATCTTCGTTCTTAGCGCTTAGTTCGGGGACAAATGGCCGTGTGTGGTTGTCCAAAGATTTTTTTTTTATATTACAGCCTACACAGCTGTTATAACCTATTAGTTTAAACGGTCTCTCGAACGGGATGTCCTGGCTTCAAATACTGTGCGCACCTCTAATTTCAATAATTATGTGCGTGTCAGAAGTTGACTGTCACTTATTTCTGTGAAGCAAAATATCGTAAGTAAACCTGTACACCCAAAAGTTCTTTATAAAGTCGTCAAAGGTTAAGTCTACCAATTCGAACTTGGCCAGTAAAGTGGCCTGTGCCCTCCACAGATGGGTTACGGCCACACGGATACGTTATATGTATATGCTACAACAACACTAGTTCCGAAATACTCGTAAAAAACACTTCTCATTCGTTTGTTTACAGTTAATTTCTTTTTATTTTCCTACTTTTTAATTAAACCGCGTACTATTTATTAACAGTCAGAATAAAACGGCCTTGTGCGAAATAACAACGTTGTTGACTGCAGCGTGGGAGTGAAAGCGTTGTCGAAAGTAAAAAAATATTAGCATTAACTTCGATCTACCGTATCAATGGACGTCGCCATCTAATACAATTCATTCAGGTTTATGAACATTTCGACGGACCGATAATCGTTGGGGAAGAAAGGTCCTCGGATGGAGCCCACGTTTAGGAAAAAGTTGCCAGCGTCAGTGTTTCCACTCAAGCATAATGTAGGCGTCTTCAAGAAAACAGTGAATAGGCTTTTTCTAAGTTAAGGAGCTTGACCAACTAAGACTACGTCGCCACTTTTCATTAGGTGGGACTATAGTCAAGCATTAATTTATAATATGTAAAAAAGGAGCACAGGGCGCCCCCGACCAGGTAGGCTGATAATCTGAAGAAATCAGCGGGTATCCGCTGGATTCAGAGAGCTGGGACCGGTTAGGGTGGCACAAATTAGGACAGGCTTACGTTTAACAGTATAAAGGCTGATGGATGGATGGATATGAACATTCCCTTTACCAACTTATACACTTTGCTACTTATAGGTACTTCAGTAATTCGGTACATAATTATTCACTACTATAATTTGGATCGTATTAAGGCATTTTTATCGCATTATACGGCGTAACAATTTTAACCGGGGTCAAGGACCCGAGGGTCAATAACCGCATACGTTACTACATCTTTTTAGGCCGGGTGGAGGAACAAGATGGAAAGGAGGATGTTGAAACGATTAGGAAAAGAAAGAAAAAGCTGGGAAGCAGTAATAAGAGAACTAACATGACACCCGGTACAGCATATGTACATATGTACCGCTATATTGACCACTAATTCAGACTCCTATTAAGACCTACTTTAGCGTTCAATGCTCCCGTATAACTCGAGTGGAAGTACGTAATTCAGGTAACTGACAGTCCATTACTCGACTTACTTTCGTTATATCTAACGGGTAACAAGTTTAAGGTTAGTAATATTTAGGTTATAAATACTTTTATCTTTATTAAGGCGAAATCTCCGTTAGATTAGAATGTCTTATTGATCAATTTGATCAAGCCTGCTAATAGTGCTAATATTGAATTTATTCGCAGGTAACGTTACAAAAGTAGCTTTTAATATTATAATAAATGTGAGAATAGATTAATTAATGGATGTATGTTACTCCTTCACGCAAAAACTTCTGAACGAATCTGAATGAAATTTAGCACAGAGATACATACATACATAGATTACACTCTGGAATAACACATATGCTCCTTTTTATTAACATAAAATGCGGACAAAGCCGCGGTCGGGCCCCTAGTTCTAGTTCTAATATAACCACCGAATGAAAATGCGTATGAATCATACAATTTCATGTCAATTATATACAATATATACATTACATATATTATACATTAACTGTAGAATAGAAAAAATTGTAGACATCACAGTCATACACTAAACCCATTTCATGGGTATATAATGAAAAATATACTAAATATTTTAAAACTAACGAGTACGTACGATTATTATAATTTATATCGATCATGACTTTGCAACTGGTTCGAAATATCGCTATAAATTATAGTAATCGAGAGTACTTATAAGAGTATTGAAATGTGTAGGGTCAAAGGTGACGAACGTTTCAAATTATATAATTATACTAATACCGTAATAAAGTGAAAAAAACTACCTCTACTGTTACAAAGATATAAATTACCAGCGGACCCGGCGAACATTGTCCTGACTAAAAATATTAAGAAAAAATTAAATTCAATCATAATTAAATTCATTCAAGTAACCCATAACTGTCCCACTACTGGGCTCGGGTCCCCCCACGCACAATGTGAGGGGTACATGGTCCACCTCGTTGGCTAACTGCGGATTGATCACACACCTTTGAAAACTGTATTGAGGGAAGCAGATTTCATGATGTTTTCCTTCAACGTAGCAAGTGATAATCAACTTCTGATATCACAGCTTTGAAAATTAGACGGGATTTGATCCTTGGACTTCCCTTTCGAGAAATAAACCAGTTCAGCACTTTAAATTCAATTATAAATATATGAAACCTCACAAAAGATGGTGAGGACATTTAAACTGATTAAGGACTTTCAGAAATGGTCGTCATATGCTTTTTAAATGTATTGTTATCATTTCCTACTATAAATAACTTACGACAGGTTAAGGAAATACCTATACAGTTACGCGTTCATGGGTTAAAGCATATAAACTGTGAACATATTTTTGTAGGGTCTGTCTTCAACTGATCCTAAATTAAGGGTACTTACGATGGATGTTCAGTTGCATGGAGGTGATGCGAGTTTAGCCGGGACATGATCCATGCAATATGGTCGATATATCGATGCGAACCCATATCGTGAGTAACCGAGAGCGACGGCTTAACGTGCTCTTCGATGCGTTATCGGCGACAAACAGGCTTACGGCCCACCTGATGGTAAGTGGTCACCATTGTCTACGGACACGTGCAACATCTGGAAAGTCGCAGGTGCGATGCCGGCCTTGAAGGATGGTTAACACTCTTTTTATAGAGTAACAGGTCATAGCGCCGAGGATATACCTCAGATGGTAGATTGTTCCATATTTCGCAAGTTCGTGGCAGGAAAGATCGTGAAAAACGAACAGTGGACGACGAGTTGCCATGACGAGGCGGTGCGGGTGGAATTTCAACCTTTGGCGTGTGGTGCAGTGAAGTAAAGTAGATGGTGGCATCATGTTGAAGGAGCATTCCCCATTAGATAGACGGTAGAAAACACAAAAAGCGCCTACATCTCTTCTACTAGACGAAAACTACTAAATGTTGTTTTGACTGTTGATGGTTGTACGAAGGGGAATCGGGAGTGGGGAATTACACTTTTTGTTGTAATTTTATAAATCGAAAACGGACTTACCTATCCAAACCAAATGTTTAGGCTTTGTTCAGACTATTTATTAGATGGTTTATGTGAAGTTCACATAAAATGGGTAGAGTGGTTCTTCTTTTATCACATTGTTTGTATTTGTAAATGGTGATTATACTGTCGAATTGAACCTTTTTTCAGTCCACGCGGATGAAGTCGCAGGCGGAAGCTAGTAGAGTATATTATCTTTTTATTACCAAGACAAATGCAGTCTTGGTTGCGTTTAAGTCACCGGCCAAGGGCACTGCCCTTGCCAGCCATTGTGAATTACTATCTTCATAAAAGCGACATTCAATGAAAAAACGAGTAAGTAGGTGCTAAATAATTTATTGCAACGGGTATGTTTGTAGTTGGTTTAATTGTTTACGAAGCAAGAGGTGCCGGGTTCGGTCCTGACTTGAGCATTTGACAGATGAATGTTTGTTCTCCGGTTATGTGTGTTGTATGTGTTGTCCACAGCTCTCGACGTGAATCTTAGAGGGTGAATGAGTGTGGAAGCTGAAGGGGTAGCTTTAGAAGCAGTGTGTTCAGGGATAAATGTCAATAAATAAAAATGCCATACTGGCTAAATGAAATCCTTCTAATTACTTTTAATTTTTTTACTTAATTAATTAACTAACTTAGTAGAAGCCTATTCACTCTTGACTTGAAGACATTTACATTGCAATCGAAGTTATAAATTTATTAACGAAATATAAAATAAATTTAAAAATCTGACTTCTCTCGCCTCTAGCTTACTTTACTACAGCCACTTCCAGCTCCTAATAGTATGCTTAGCGTATGTATGCTTTCCTGTCTCTCGTATACCGCTACCCCTACCTGCTATTTTTCTGTTTTTCTTTGGTTTTCTGGAAGATATCCCTACAGAACGATAAGACCACCCTTATATTGTGTTGTGTTCACTCTTTATTTATACTGTTATATATTTACATACTGTGTACATATAATAAAAATAAAAGGTTAAGAAAAATATTCAAAAGAATTCTTTGATAAAGCCTAAAGTCTCGATAGACAATACCTATTGGCTTTATACACTTCTAAAACTCCTAACTGCCTCCACAGCTGGTAGCATCACACCGCTGACCTTTCGTGATATATTTTTATTTATCTCTCCACCTTAACTGCTAGTGAACAGCAGGATGAACCGGGGCTCTCATTGTACGAACAATACACTTCTTAGATTGGTCGGCGTGGGAGTATCATGAACCCACAAACAGGATGCGGCCCATCTATGCATTGAGGACTTGTCTTGAACTAAATATAGTGCTGCGTGTTTGTTTCTATGTAAGAATATACTGACCAACCTAACAGGTTTTTGAGAATTTTAGGCGGAAAACTTATAACAATATTATTAAGGAAAAATTTATTTTTCCTATTAATTTACTTTTCCCTAATCTGTGAGGCACGGCGTTGTTTAGAGCAGAAGTTGGAAACCCGCAGAATGCGGGCCACAAGTGACCCGTATGCCATTGCGATGTGGCCCGCGCGTTGATGATAATATCAAATAATGTGAAGTATAAAGACAAAAATACCATAATCTGTAAGTCTTACTTAATTTTGTACGCATTGCATTAAAATGTAACAATAAATCCTTCTAGTTAAAAATGCAAAATGTGTTTATTACATTAAATGTGGCCCGCACCAATATCTTTATAACATTTGTGGCCCGTAACAAAAGGTTGCCGACCCGTGCCTTAGAGGACCTTACATTTGGGAGGTCAAAACAGCTCACCACACTGCTTCTATGCGGATTGGGGGAGGGGTTACTGGCCAACCCAAGTTTCGGAACTGTTAATGCCGTGGGAGGACCTACGACATGGCTTAACGATTGCTATCTAACGATAACAGCCAGAGCCGATAGCTCGTGCCCGGAAGCTCGAAAACGCTCATGACATTTCTGTCGCTAGCGGTCACCCATCATACCAACCGTGCTCGCTGTTACTTTTTCGTTCGCTTACAATCGAAACAAACGCTGGGCTATGATCGCGACCGTTAGTATCAGCTACAAATTAATTAATTAATTCAATATCTATCCTGTTACGTGTAGTTATTATCATCAGTTATATAATTTACATTTTTAATAACAGAGTTAATATTCCAAAATGTATCAATATTTATGTCTACTGAGATATCTTGGAGTCTGACGCAAGTTATATAAAGAAGCAGATATCGAAATTATACATAATAAGTTTTTATATTTTAAAACTAGAAACTGGCCTCGCTTCGTTTCCTAAGAACTAGGTACCAGTAAAAGTAGTTATTGTGATATAACTGTAACAGTTTTGTTGTATTTCCAATCAAAGTGACTTCAACAAGTATATATTATTAATACGGAAGACTATACTAATATAACTACGCTGTATACAACGCCTACATTTCTTAAGTCTGTTAGTACGTATGTATATGACGTCATTATAATGCTTACGCATTTCACCAGATGGGGGCACCTACGCGAAATGTAATGAAAATCTTATGGAGTAATTGGAGCAAATATTACCTAATTACCTTCTGAAATTATCAGCAATGAAATAAATCCTGCTAATATTATATACAGCCTTGGCCAAAAGTATTAGGCACCCCCAATAAAGTTACCATACAGCTGTGCTATTTAAACAATAATTA
>DWJZ01004875.1:0-14788 GCA_018249125.1 Asbolis capucinus
AATAGAAAAGACTACCTACTAGAAATGCGCGAGAAATGGTGAAGGCTGATGCATACCAATACACCAGGCTGGTCCGTTTATGTGAGACTCACAATGGACCTAGGAGTCCTTTTGTTGTTATCGAGGAGGACACCTTCAGAAGGTGTCCGATGCTTTGGGAGAAGTACCACAGAATGTGGGATTCTTACCCACTAAAATCTCCCCTGTGGCTGGTCTCTGCACTATTATAGGACTCCGGGATCTCACACGGAAGACAACCAGAGTCCTCTAAACACGATGCCCCACTCGGGCCCATCTCAGTGTATTTCTACTCTACGATAATGTGTGGCCACATACACAGCGTCGTCTCTTCCGAGGTCGCTTGCTGGACGGTGTGGGCTGCGATCCCGAAAGAACCCCTAAGAAAGGTTCCGAAAGAAATACCCAGAAAGGGTATACGCGCATAGAGTTGCAGCTTCAGAAAGTACTTGCCTTGCGAGGAGTTTTATGATACTGTTTGTTCTTTGTTAAAACATACATATGTATGTCATTTTGTTAGTATTGAAGGAAAAAAAAGTCTTTTTTCCTACTTCCCCTTTTTTTTTGTTTAACCGCATAAGATATAATTTAGAATTTTTTAATGCGAAAAGTATACTTAATATTAAAATCTTGTATGTAGAATTCTCGTATCACAATGTTAGTAATCATACTTCTCCGAAACGGTTTAACCGACTTTTATGAAATTTTATTACATGTTCAGTAGGTCTGCAAATCGGCTACTATATATTTTTTATACCCCAAAGTGATAAAGGTAGTACACCCCTAACATTTTTTTTCTAATTTTTGGTATTTTTTTTTATTTTTACCTATTTATAATGTGGCATCAAAAATACACACAACCCTAAATTTTCACCCTTCTGCACCGGCTATTTTTTAATAGTCATTTTAGTAATTTAATCAATGGCAAGACAACGTTTGCCAGGTCAGCTAGTGCCTTTATATTATAGACCATTAGTGTAAGTTTTGTGTGAAAATACTAAATATTTTCACACTATTTTTACACAATCGAGTACTGTGGCGTTAAAATTGGTACTGGCCAAGGTCTTATTGTGTGAAAAATGTAATGTGATGGTTTTATAACAAAACAATGACATTACCAGCCATGATAAGTTTGATGTTCATAGATAATAAACAGGTATCGGCTGCATCAGTACCTTAAAATTACAATTTGACAATTTGTTATTCAAAGGAAAAAGTAATTCTTTGAAGAATTTAATTTCCGTAGAACACACGCAGTATTAAAGTTAGAAAATTCAAACTTTTACTTCATGCCACTGAAGGAAGTTCCTCAACTCGATGGCAGGCTATTAGCGGTATTCATAAACAATACTTGTCCTCTCCAGAGTTCGCAAGCCCTTAGCGTTGATTAAATTAATTGTTAAGCAATACTTGACGTGTTAAGTATTTGCTATGTTATTAAGCGGAACGTGTAGCGATGTATGACGTATAGAGGGAAAGTATATTTCTCTCTCTTTCCTTATGGCTATTGTTAATATTAATATATATCTCTCTCTCCTTTTGGCTCTTGACTAGATTAGATGCACCATGTTATATGCCACCAATAGTAATTTAATAAGTTACGATGTACAAAAACACAGACATTGCCACCATATTACCTTGATTTAGTTAAAAAATATATAAAAGTTGATCAATCTTGAGACTGTAAAGAATTTTATGCATTTTAAGTAAAATGACGATTAATTAATTGATTTGAGAGCTGTCTCCTTTTTTTCTTCCTGTCCTACAATCTTCCTCCTCTCCATTCTTCTCTGTCACGCGTCCTGAAGTGGTATGTTGTTGATGTATCTGGGGTCAGTTGCTGTCTTCATTGATTTCGGTTATTTAAGCAAAGTACCGCTTCCCTTGTGTTTTTTTCCCGCGCACGCGCAGCAACGCGTCAGTAACACCCTAGTCTGGTTTTATGTCCATGGGCGGCGTTGATCATTTACCATCAGGTGATGCGTCTGCTCGTTTGTTTGCTTATCAGATAAAAAATGTTTAATAATTTATACATGTTTACTTTAACATTATTTTACTACTGAGTGCTTAAAGATCTACATACGTATATAGCCTCATGATTGGTCAACTTTAACGATTTACCGCTTAACAGTTACCTGTGATGAGTGACAAATACATCTATCGTGAGCGCCTTCCGACACTTGACCACGGACTTCTTCACCAACCCCCATTGGAGCAGCATTTTGGAATCCTGGACCTTTTCACTCTAGATACATACCCATACTCAGTAGTCTATTATTAGGCTGAAGCCAGCTTTTATAAAAAAAATTGAATTGTTTAACATGACGGCACAGCAAGAGGGCCTTTTGTTCAGTGTGGAGGGACGCTTTAATCAAGTGCTGTTGATGAATACCGATGAACCATTGGCTGGCATACATTAACCCAAAAGTTTGATGGCTCATCTCTTGATTAAAACTGCTTGATCAGGGATATAAAGATTCCTTAATTTTGGATAAGGTTTCAAAAGTTTCTTGTTATTTTACCTATTAGGAATACTTTTGGGTTTCTTGTTCTCGACTCGATTCAATATGCTTTTTGAATTTCAATTGTTTTTGGCGGTCCTTAGTATTTTGGAAACCCTGCAGTTTGGACAAGATTGTTTGTGAGAAGAAGAAGAAGAAGTGCGTTTTTTGGCAATCTAGTGCAAAGTTCAGTCTCAGGTAGAAAGTGATATTTTTTATTACTTAGAATAAGTTAATGCTTGACAACAATCCCACCTGATGGTAAGTGGTGATGATGTCTAAGATTGGACACACTAACTTAGTAAATGCCTATTCACTCTTCTCTTGAAGACTCTAATATCATAAGTGGGCGGGAACACTAAGGTAAGTTATTCCAGTGATTATATTATTGCATTGGTGTGTGTATATTTACCGCGTATAAAACAGAAATTTAATATTGAAATATATCATTTTAGGGTACCAAGTACAATTCAATTTTTCCCTCATTTAACTGTTACGATCGAAAAAATTCCTGTGACAGATACAAGGAGCCGTTGCTCTGGACAGACAGACCCGTCCCGGTGACCTGACCTTAGTAAACTATTTACTTATTCCAAGGTCACCGGTACATTTTTTTCACATGATTGCTATCAAGCAAATTCGTGAGTAGCTTCATTTGGATGAGACGCCTAACTTTTCTTTTACAAAAACTCTTGATTGCGGTAATGTACCTGGTATACGGCAGATATACATCCTTTTTTCGTGAACATCCCGCCAGTCCGAACGACGCAGGATTCTTCGTCTTTCATAATGCGTACCGCAAAGGAATGGAATAACCAACATCTGAGAAATCATCACCACTTTCCATCAGGTGGATTCGATGTCAAGCATTAACTTATTTTGGATAAAAAGAAAACTTGCCTACGTCACTACATCTGTGTCCAACATCTTATACATCATCGCCAATTTCCATCAGGTGGGATGGAGTTCAAGCGCAAAGTATTTCTGGCTAAAAAACAATCTATGTTTTTAATTGCATGTTAGCAACCACATCAATCTGTCGGTAAAGGAGTTTGTTTTGTCTGTCTTATTGTCATGAACACAAATCCATTTCTATTGATTCCCTTCTCATACACGTATATATTTTAATTACTTTTTAAATTGTATTGTTGTTTTTTTAGTTAATTTTATTTACACCGCATGCTAAACTGCTCGAAACTATAGAGCAGCGCTGAAAATCAGCAGCCGTGGTTCGTAGCCGTTCCATGGCACAAGCTGAGCGCATTGTCCATTTCGTTATGGGATTGTAGAACTGTATTCATTATATATTTTTAAATAACTATAGCGAAATAAATGTGTTTCTTTCTTTCTTTCTAATTTAGCATAAAAACATTCAACACTTAATTCTAAGTCATCTATCATTGTTGCAGTTCCGGAACTAGTAAACACGCGACGATTCCCGGTGCATATTATCACTATTAATGACCACGTCACTCCTCAATTACGAGGAGCTGTGTAAATCTATTTATGACGTCGTCATTCCCAATTTGGGCCGATTGGATCCACTGAATATTACAAGAGGTATCCGACCCGGGTCCGAAGCTATAAACTTGCAAATATATGAATGGACCGACTCGATAGTTCCTAACGATTGAATTAGTCTGCTGAACTTCGGCTGTTACACTATAGATTAGTTAAGTTACGTTTGAACGTTGAGTGGAGTTCCTGCCTATTTTCTAGTTTTCTTCAAGTATATTTTTATGATTTTTAATTGTGAATGTTTTAAGAATGAACGTAGTAAGTAAACTGGAGTTTTGTATTTTAGAACTGAGGTCCACCAATCCGCACTTGGCCAGCGTGGTGGACTAAGTATCTATTATGAGTTGAGACCTGAGTCCATTAGTAAGAAAGTGGAGTGCAATGGTGCTTTAATGATAGTTTGCTAGTGATTTCAACCGCGTGGTTTATTGACAAAAACTTGGTATGTGTTATTGTAGTTTATAGTAAATTTGTGTGAAGGAGTACCAAACATCCACCTATGCATTCTTACAAGATAATATACCTTGTTGGTCAATCGAATAAATAACAAAAAGGCCATAATAGACTGTTTATTTTCATTAAATAGTGATAAAAAATGTTCACTACCGCTCACCCATCCTCCTACCGACCGCGCCCGCTGTTGCTTACATTTTTCGATGGCTTACCATCGAAACAAGTCACCGGGCTATGAATTCAAATATTTGCGTAAAAGTTTAAAATTAATTTGGAAAAAAACAGAGAAACTAAACATTCTGCGTGCTAGCCTAGTGGTTTGAAAATTGTTCTCTCGAACGGGAAGTCCATGGTTCAAAACCTGCGTTCGGACCTCTCATTTTCAAAATTATTTGCTTATCAGTAGTGGGACAGATATGGGTTTGCAATGGGATAAAACCTTCTGCGTATCCATTATTCTATGCGAACACGAACCAATTGTATCGAACGAACGAATTAACGAGTGATGAAACGGGAAACGTGAATAAAACTGCTTATTGAATGTAACTCCGCTGACCCTCGTGTGCAGAATTCCTAATTGACGTCAGTTTCTAGTACGACTTTCTTCTATGGACGTTTTAAAAAACTGCAGTGTTTATGGTTTATTGAATTTTTATCAAAATTTTACAAAGTTGGCCAGTTGTCACAAGCTTTTATTTAACTTGCAGTGTACGTTTGTATATTAGTATGTTAGTATATTTGTGTGTTAAGTGTTTGGGTCAAATCTTGCAAGCTTAATTAGGCCCACTTCTACTTACACCCTGGACCTAAAATTTTGCATAAGGCTGCCATCCTGATGAATGAAAAGAAATTAAGGGATTTGTTATTCCTATCACTGTCTTTTCTTCAATTTACTGTAATCAAAATAAAGGTATACTTTTACTTGGTAGACCAAATCTTATGATTAGTGATACAAATATACAATTTAATGAGCTAAGATGAGACAGTTTCAGTGTTACTAAGCTACAGTGCTGCCATTGCACTGCAACGGATGCTCACGGAATGACTGTTTACTCCATCTGCCGATAGATGTCATACTGTGCATCTTATGCTACAATAGTGTTGGGATGTATGGGAAATTTTGTCGTTTGCATTGCATTTGACTTGCGTTAGTAAAAATTAGACTTTGAATTACCTACTAGCGATCTTTGGCAGTATAACATGTATTTGAAATGTCAGAACGAAATTAGGAATTTCAAAAAGAATTTAAGAAACTTTCAGCTATTTAGGGTCTTCACAACGTTTGAAACTGTTCCATTTTCGAAGGTTATAAGGCCATTGAAAGAAATCTGAGACTTGATTTGGTCACTGACTTAAAGTAACATTAAGTAAAGTATTGAAATACCATCAGTGGTTTTAATGTTGTATCATAGCCGATCATTGGGACGAGTCAGTTATCAATTTATAACAACAATCAAGTGTTTGTGAACTTATGACGATCGTTACTGATCAACAAAGTTAAGCAGCATAATGCCGGAGCAAAATGAAATGATTGAAAAACTTCCTAAGAACTTCCTTGCTTTGCCACGTAATGTTGTCGATCGGTCGTAGGCTTTCGGATGGCACAAACCCTCTTCTAATTCATACTGGAACAGCGATATAATTATAGGGTTCCTCAGTTATGATAAGAAATCGTTACTCAGTACTCCTTGACATGTAGGCCATAGTAGAAACCCTTACTAGGCCATGGGTGAAGAAAAAGTAAAAATAAGTAACTATTAAAATTTTGGCTTAGTAGCTGAGCAAATAATTCAAGGATTAAAATTTAAAGTAAGGATTTTTTTTAAATTCTTTATTGAACCATAAACATTGACTATGGAACAAAAGACGGACTTGATGTTAAAAGTATTCTTTGTCAGTGAGACAACTAAGAAGGATCCCAGGTAAGATGAATTATTGTGAGTAGCCAGGATTTATCCGGGACATTAAAAATAAAATCAAGTGAAATACGCCATGACAGATTTCACGCGACTTTTTCCTCGCGTAAAAGCATTATAAGACAAAAAACACAGTATAAGAGAATTTAATATTTAAAATACGAGGCAAGAATTATCCGACTTATTCGAGTATGGTCTTGGCGGGCAGGTGTGCGAAAACTTAGGCTATACATATTCATGTAAGCAGTCGAGCCTCAAATTGTTCGGGACGAAGTTGGCGCACCGGCTGCGGGAATTGTAAAAATGTCGCACGGTTTTGCAAATTATTAAGAATAAACGTATAATCCTTGACGTTATAAAGTTTAGCTTATTATAATTTCAACCAATAATCCCACTGCTGGGCTCGAGTGTTACAATGTGAGGGGTATAAGCTATAGCCCAAGGATGAGTAACACGCCGCCCTTTTAACATTCTCATGCGGTCCGCCGATTTTATCCATTTTCTCCCATCAATATATTACTACAAAATTAATTATAATAAAATGGTAGTACATACTAGACCGATTTTTTTTTTATGGCGAGTTACTTGTCAGTGACTTCTTTAAGCATGCAATTTGGACGCGATGCAAAAAGAATCATTTAAATTGGTCTATTGATTAAAAAGGTTGCTCACTCCTGCTATAGCTCATATGGGAATTGGCATAATTCTTTAGGAATTTTATACTGACCTCTCAGGAAACTAGATTTCCTCTTGGTGTTTTCCTTCACTAAGCCCGTGATAATTAACTTCATATGGCGGCTGAATGTATTGCTCTCGTTGTAAGTACAGTTTTTTTTACTTTCTATAAATGAATGCTTGACCACTTTCCCACCTGATGATAAGCGGCGATGTGGTCTTACATGGCACTCAATTAGTAATAGCCTCTTCACTCTTAACTTTAAAATACATTGTTATCGAACGGAACCACCGACGCTGCCAGCTTATTCCAGTCCTTCGCGGTACTTATGATGAAAGAGGACGTAAAGCGCGATGTTCGTACATGCGGGATGTCTACGACGAAAGGATGATTACCATCCGCGCGAATAAAGTAGAAGAGCAGAGGTTCCTACTACAGGCACCTGGTCAGTCGCAAGCGCGCTGTTGGCACGGACGGCTCCTGAGCAAGAACCTCGGACAAGTCCGAAACTAGTCGGCGAGTTTGAGAAGAATAGGGCCGAAATTACAGACCCGATTTGAAATTTTTTGTTATCATTACAATCTTACATTATTCCTGATGAACACAGGCTATATTTTTTCTCTAAAACGTTAAGGGTCCAAATGAAAAATTTCCATAATATAACCCAATGTATAGAAAAATAACAAAAAAAGTATCGCCTATACTACGGAAATTATTGACAATTGAGCAAAGTGATGTATTAGTCTTATAGAGGACATCAATATCTATGAATAAGTCCGTTTTAACATATGCCTAATTGTTACAGTTACGTCACAATAATTTCTCTTTCAGATAGCTGGTTCTTCTGTAACGAATCGAGAACAGTTTTTAGTGGTTTATAAAGACATATAAGTATTAGAAACCAGCAAAGTTAAGAGTAGCATTTTATCTGCAAACCCAGGAACAGCAGTATTCCTTATTGGCAAATTTCGGTGGTACAGAACGTTCTAATGTACAATAACTCCCAGCCGGCAGCCGGTGCTAGAAATACGAGGGGTTTCTTCATAACACTCCGCTTCATTTGTCACACGCCGAGTGTTGATGGCCTGCTCCGTGGCACCGCTCCAGGTTTCCAGGTTTTGGCTCCAGTGTAAGGGACAAGTGATAGAAGATTTAAATTTAAAAGGCAGTGTAAAGAGGCAGTTCTAGCTTAACTATCAGCCCGTGGCTTCGTCCGCGTGGTTGATACGTTGATAAAAAGAAGCCTATGTATGATTTGGGACTATAATCTATATCTTTGCCAAATTTCATCCAGATCGATTTAGTGTTTACGAGAAGGAGTAACAAAAATCATCGATCTATGCTCGCAAACGTTCTCATTTATTACGTTTATAAAATAATACTAAAGTTTACCTTCGGACGGGAGGGCCTGGATTCAAATCCTCTCAATTATAATCATCAAAAAAAATTATGCATATTAGAGATTACAGAGAGATTAAAAAATTCTAAATTGATTTATTTGAAGTTGACTCTAAGTATAACATTATAAGATACGTTTCATTGTTACAAAATCTCTTATCGCCCTTAACTTGGACACCGCTTGATACGCCGTAAGCGGCTTCGTAGGCTTCGCAACTGTTTGGCGACGAACGAGTGGCTAATTTCAATTTAAGGCCTATACCTAGTTCTGTGGTGCTCGTAATCAACTAATAAACTCGGCAACGATGCCACAGTGCTTGTGCCAAATGCTTACCTCGGTTTTCCTTATTCAGGTTTATTTGTGAATTAGGTTCCGCCCGCGTCTTCATCCGCGGCTTCGTGCCCGTGGTGTGTTGATAAGAAGCCTAAGATATGTATAATAATTCATTTAGTCCGTTCTTTAGTTTTTTGAAGGAGAAATAAACATCTATCTTGCTACGGTGAAGCAAAACATTGCGAGGAAACCTACATTTCTGAGAGTCCACCACACAGTTCTGAAAGGTGTGTGAAGTCCACAAATCGGCACTTGGCCCGTGTGATGCGTCCCTCACGTGAGTGAAATGAGTGCAGGAATTACACGACTTAACTCCCCCGATCACTTTCTACCATCGTACGATACGACGCACTCCGGGTATCCATCCTTACACCGGTACGGACGACACGCTTCGCCTCGGTCTTTGTACGGCGTACCGCGAAGGATTGGAATAAGTTACCAGCGTCTGTGTTTAATCGAATATAATGTAGGTTTCTTCAAGACAAGAGTAAATAGGCTTATTCTAAGTTATTGCGTTTTACCATAGACTACATCGCCACTTACCACCGGATGGGATTGTAGTCATTAACTTATAATATGTAAAAAAAAACCAAAACCGGAACCCACAGTTGTGGAATAACTGTGACTGGTATAAAAAATATTTGTTCCTATCAATTTGATTAGTATACTGTTCAAGAAGTTATAAATTACTAACTTGTCGAATTGCTAACTACTTTAGAAGTTGTGGGCCAACTTCACTTCGTTGCGAAGTTTTTGTCTCCGCCAGCTAGTAACTAACTCCAACACGATTTAACTAAATGATAATTAAATCAATTTGTTTTTGTACAACTAACTCGTTTTAATGTCTCTTCTAAAGGCTTCAAGCTAGCGGTATCTAGTAGAAACAGTACTAAACCCGGGTCGTCATACTGAGAAGACCTAAAACATTCCACCACGCTGCTTTAATTCGGATTGGTGGAGTGGTTAGTGGCCAACCCAAGTATTGGCTGTTTTCATGCCACCTCAAGGCCTCCGACATGACTTAACGATTGCTAACGACAACAACCGGGACCGTAGGCTTTACGTGCCCTCCGAAGCAAAGAAGCGTTCATGATTTTTGCCACTAGTGGTCACCCATCCTACCGACCGCGCCCGCTGTTGCTTAACTTTTTTGATTGCTTGGAATTGAAACAAGCTGAATGCCCTTCTAAATATAAATCCTGATTAATTCTTAAATTTAATTAAGGAAAAGAGTCATTTTACGTGAAGAAAATATTTTTAATAAAAATTTTAATAAACGCTTCCTTGAGTAAATTTAAAAATATCTATATAAACAACACAAATACGTCTCTGTGTTTGTGTATACAGTTTAGTAATGCTATTTGTCCCGAGTGCACGGGTAGGGGGGCGAAAAGAGGATGACTGAAGAAAGGAGAAGAAAAAAGAGACTATCAACATATGTACACACCCATTCATAGCCCGAGAACATTCAATTGAAACATAAATTCTCCGTCCGTATATCTCTCATAGTAATTTTAAACTTACTCTTATTTAATACCTATCCATACTAATAATAAAGAGAAAAGATTTGTATTATTGTATGCTTGTAATGAATAAACTCAAAACGATCTGATTTCAAAAATTCTTTCACCACTAGAATTCTGCATTATCACTGAGTGACATAGGCTATATCTAGAAAGAAATAGTATAATAAATGAAGATAATAAAACGATGAACCAGCGGGCGCTGGGGCACTCGGAGGCGGGGCGCGTGGTAAGCGGAGTGCGGGGCATATGAAAATGTATTAAATTAACCGTATCATCATACATTTGCAAGTAATTCACATATGGCATAGTGTGGAAAAAAAACCAGGAAGGCTTCGTACTTCTTGCTTCGATGGGCACGTAAAACTGTCGGTCGGTTAGTTAGATAGCAATCGTTAAGCCATATTGGAGGCCTTCGGGTGGCATAAAAACTTCACCACCTAACCTCGCCACCAATCCGCATTGCAGTAGTGTGATGAAGTATGCTCTAGGCTAGGGGTGAGCAACCTTTTGAATGAAAGGGCCATTTTTAGATTTGCTTTTTGCTAAAGGACCGCACATAGATGAACATTATTTATTATTACTTAATCAAATCCACTTAACGTTTCAGAGTTACTATGTATTTTTTTTAATATTTGCACAATTATTATACCATAATGCTTTTTATATATTGTATTACTTTATATCTTGACATAGTGTTTGACTTTTTAAGCATAAAAAATCTAATTTGAAAATGCTCAAAGTGCCGCATGCGGCCCGCGGGTCGCGGGTTGCTCACCCCTGCTCTAGGCCTCTTCAATATGAGTAGAAACCCTTGCTCAGTAGGGCATGTAGAGGGTGAAGCCAATTCCTAAGTCGCTAATGTTCTGTGCTATTCAAAAGATTTAGATACAATTATGATTATACATCCTGCACCTAAGGCCCCGGGACTCAAATCCTGCGTCGCGCACCCCAAATTCCAGAAGTTATGTGCGTATCAGAAGTTGATTATCACTTGCTACTGTTCCATAAAGTTCTCAAAGGTGTGTGAAATCCACTAATCCGCACTTGGCGTGGTGGACTATGGCCTGTACCCCTCACACCGTCAGAGGAGACCCGAACCCAGTAGTAGGACAATTATGGGTTGCAATGATTATACCTCTACTCGTCCTTATTAACTCCTCCAGTCTTAAACCTTACATTTATTTAACTAAACAACTTAAGCAATACTCATAAACGGTTATGGACTGAGCTCACTATTAACTTACCCAGGGATTTGGACAGGGATCACCAGTCGCCCCACTGAGCTACTGGCTGTATTTTATTGACCATTAGCGCGGATAACAAGGATTAGTGTGGAAATAGCTACCATCTGAATAGTTGGTTTTGATAAGTATGATCCTATATGATCTAATGCAAATTAGAACATTAGATTTAGTTTGGATTATGGATGTATTAACATGTTAGCACCTCATTAGGAAGGAGATTTATAGAAACTAGTTATATTACATCTTTACTAATAATAAAACTGTAACAGGGTCATTTCTGTACATCAAGTATCTTTTGGAAATAAAGAAAGATAAAATTTAATATTTGAAGAGGTCTGCGCACGATTTGAACGCAGGACCTCCCGTCTCAGAGACCAATGTTCAAACCACTAGGCTATCACTGCATAAGTGTAATCAAATCTTGTTAACATTTCACCGCTCTTATCACACTTGTTTATTCCAGAAAACTGATCGTAAATTTAAGATTCTTTAGTCAATAATACATTTTCTCGTTCTTCTTCAGAACTCAGTAATGCCTATCTGATCTTCAGACAACTTCAGATAATAATCAAGTAGTTTGGTTTTTGCTGGCTAACGGGTTTATTTGTGGGGTTGGAAATCGAGGGTTAGAAACTAAAACTAAGTTTCTATGAGCTGGGGAGGTACACCGACAGGTCAACGTGATGATAAATTTATAACTAAATTTTGTTCATACTGACGATAGCCAACTCAAAAAAATTGAATTTGGTGAAAGATGGAATGCTAATGAAAAATAAAAGTCAAGATTTTCTAAAGGTTATTATTTCAACCTATTAATACTGAGCCCACGGCAATTTACAACTGATGAGGGGCTAGAGCATATACTCGTAGCACGACGCTGCTCCAATATGGAGGAGGAGCCAACTGAAATGTAAAAAAATTAGATACCTGATGATAACAGCGAGACTGACGTGTTAACCAGTTCTCAAAAGCAAGGAAGGACACATGATTTTTTTTTCACTAGCGGTCAACCAACCTACCGAACACGTCTGCTGTAGTTTTCTTTTATTACGTCATATAAGTGCTTGACCGCAATCCTGCCCGATGGTATGCAGTGATGCAGTCTTAGATGGTAAAGCGCACCAATTTAGCAAAAGCCTGTTCACTCGTAAGTTGAAGACACATTTTAATCGAGCGGGAACACCGACACGGCAACTGGTTCCAGTCCTTCGCCTTGCACTTACAATGTATACAAGACTCCGGGTTACGAAATCTTTGATAAGGATTTATTACTTCACTACAGAACCTTTCCACTCCTGAAATATGTAGGAATTAAAAAAGATATGCCACCATGATTCTACAGGTCCAAATGTTAAAGAAGAGGACGAAACACTATATACCCCAATACTCCTACCATCATCCAAATCGTCCAACTCAAAGACATTCACCACGATTTCAGAAGCATTTTCTTTTTAATCAATCGTAAACGTCAAAGACACGTCGGCTTTCAGCTGGACGCAATTAAAAATTGCTTTGTGCGAGTGTGCCTTTACGGGGCTAACGAAACCGAGTACTGGCACGTTGATTAAATTTTAAATTTCAAACACCGACCAGGAAAAGGATTGTCATTTCAGATGCTGTTTTTGCTTTTTATAGCCCTATATAAAGAATACGCTTTAAAAGAAACAACTTTTTAGACTATTTTAAATGTTTCCTTTCCACAGATCAGTTATATGAAAGGCAACATGGACATATTGTCGTCCAAGTATCCATCCTTAAACCTCAGATGGAACGTGATTACTTGATGGTGTTTTTAACAAAATAAGGGAAATACGAGAATAGATACTTTATGAAGTGATGGTAAATATGTTCTATTCTTAACCTCTAAACTTCCCAATATTTTTTTGCAAACATATATACCTACGTCTATAAGTTCGTTCCAAAAATAAATTACGAAGTCCTGAAATGAATGATGGAATATCAAGTGAAATCCTCTGTCGTGACAGCGTGTTCACCCGGCAACGACTGTAGATCGAATGAAAGTTTGTACAAATGAAACGTCTCCAGATACAGAACGGAGGTATGGTTACATTTTTGCCACGTGATTTCTTTACGAACAGAAAAAAGCAGCATCCTCTTATATCCTCTAGTTCAAGTACTTTTTTCTATCTACCTTCTTTAATTTAAGTTATGTAACTGAAATATTACACTAAAAATAAAGTATCTATTTTATAATTACATATATGAAGATTCAATCCGTTATTCGAAAATAGCGTATACTCACAAACCTAAAAACCTGAAAGTTCAAATATTTGGTTAACGACGTGTCCAAAAAGAGCTTTTTTATGTTTTATTTTCAATGCACGGATGTCCCTGCCCGGGGCCGAGCTTTAGAAAGTTGCACGTGCGAGCCTACGAGTCAAAATAGATTTAGTTGGATCTGCTCGTGTATTTTACATTTTCAATGGAACATATCGTTCCTGCCGTAAAAACTGTTTTGAAGTCGGAGTACTATTGAAAAAAATGAGTTACGAAGTAACGACTGGAATTTTTATGGAATAAACTTTTGCAGATCTTGGCCATATCTATGAACCCTGTCCATTGGCTTATTATGTACTACGATATATGTAGATGCGTTCATAGCCTAGCCCGGCGGTAACATTCATAGCCCGGCGGCTTGTTTTGATTGTAAGCGATCGAAAAAATTAAGCAACAGCGGGTGGAAACAGCGTGATAGAGTCTACCACAAGCTTCCTCAGTTACGAGGAGAAACCCGTGCTCAGTAGCTGGAGCCAATCCAAGCTCTCGACGATTTAATTCCTCCATGGAAAAGCTACCCTTACAGTTCAACTGGTGCACAGTTTATCCACCGAAAGATTATCATTACATTACTTTTACAGGCCAATTGGTCCCCTATCCAAAGACCACTATTAAGGTCCAAGGAGTACATAGTTCCGCCACCAAAAGGCAGTCATACAGTCGACACCAAAAACCGTTATCCCGAAACAAATAAACGTCGTCCACCCGATCATCATCGACAACATCAATATCACAACCCATCACGGCCCACCATTGAGCAATATCTTCTCTGAATGAGAAGGTTAAGGCCATAGTCTACCCACGCTGGCTTAGTGCGAATTGGCACACTTTTTGAGTTTTTACAAACTCCCCGGTTTCCTCACCGTGTTTTCCTTCACCATTATAGCGAGTGACATTTAAATGCTT
>DWJZ01004876.1:0-14786 GCA_018249125.1 Asbolis capucinus
TATGACAATATTGTAATTTACATGTTTTATGCCTCAAATGTAGGGTTAAACAAGGTTTATTAAAATAATTAAAAACACAAGCTTTAATTATAGATCCATAATACAAAAAAATACACAAAATATCATAACTGTATTGTTAACCAGTGAGGAATTCCCTTGTCTGGAGCCAATCTTGAATGTAGTATCAGGTCATACTTATCATAAAAATGCACTGTCTTCGGAAGTAAAGCAGTATGCAAAATTCCAGCTCCGCAGTTAAAGAGGAAGCCTCGCAAGGAAGCATCGCGCCACCGTGACGTCACATCGCTTAATCGATGCGAAAAAATATTCGGTTAATTTCTTTTTCATTTAAAACTTATAGTCACCTCCCGTTTTATAAATACTAAGCGCAGTTTCGCCTGAGTTATATGTTAATTAAAGGTAGCCTGTGTTTTATTCCAGACATCAATCTATCCCTGTGCCAAATTTCATTCATATCCGTTCAGTAGGTTTTGCATGAAGGAGTAAACAACATTCATACATCCTCACAATCTTTCGCATTTATGATATTAGTATGATTACATTTAAATGTGTATTCTGATAAAATAGGACTATATAATTTATTGTGCATACAGGTATTATCTCTTTATTTTATTATTTATATAATATATTTTATTGTTTATTGAACTCACTCACCAGTCTTCAGGAACCAGTACGAGGTTGGTTTGAACGGCTGTATTTCCCACACCTTGTCGTATATTATTGCTTTCTTCTCGTCCTCGCCGCTATCCTCTTCTCGACTTGTCATAGTAGCCATAACACGGCTCAACAATTTGATGATATCTGTTAAAAGACAATAAAAAATATTTATAAAACAGTATTAAGAAATTTAGAGTTTTAGGTTTGAATCTATTTTTGGAATTTTCATATCTACTCGGTGCAACTTCGATCCGGAATAGATGTAAACAAATAATAAAAAATATTTGAAGGGGTTTCGTCAACTTACAAGAATGAAGGGTTTTTCTGCTAAACTACTTATAACATTTTTAAAGATTAGTCATTGCACTATTATGTATAACAGTTAAATTTAACTCACCCGGCGACACAGTAATTTTAATATCAGATATCTGTATATCGACGTGCATCCCGCTGGAGGGGGGCTGCGACACGGCGAGAGACAGCGCAGTGGGCGCCAGCATGTAGCGCGGCGGGCCAGCCTCCTGCCCCAGCGTGCGCACCACCATCTGCAGCCCTGAGATACCGCCGTCCGCCACCATATGGTCTTCCTTCATACGGAGCTTAAAACGAGCTTCCATCTATATGTTCAAACAATAGATATAAAAGCAATCCTTCAGAAATCAAGTCGAACCTAGAAACCTTTTCCCTTTTGATCTCTACCTATCCCATGTCCCACTCAATTGTTATCTCCATAATACATATATATTTTTATTGTTGTCCTTCAGCTTTCTCTGCCTACTCGTGCACTTGGTTTATCTAATTTTCTTTGTTCTAATTTACACTTCGTCTAAAGGTTGTCTGGAAGAGAACGTTGCCTAACGATAAGACCGCCGATTGTACTTTATTCACACATGTTTCAATTTGTTACCTTTTTCTCAGCGTTGTCATCTAGCGGTAGAAACGCCAAGGATGTCACTTAAAAGACTGTTTTGAAACTGACGGAAAATGAAAAGAAACACAAACTAGATCGATTCGCATAGTGCTTGTGACTTCGTGATGATATACGAAGAAGCGATCTGATCAGAACTAAGGAACCTTGCCGGCCCTCTGTCATATAAATAAATATGTAATTAATTCGTAACACATAAACGTAGTATATATATAGAATATACCACGTCTGTGGAAATAACGTATAACGTCCTTAAATATTTATTTATTTATTATATTGTATTAGTAAATGTTAGCGATATAAAATTGCAAATTCGAATACTTCAGCGACACTGCTTATCCTCTTTTTAGTCATCCCCGCGTGTGTGATTTCTTCCTGGCTCGCAACGCGTTGGTAACACAGTCTGGTGTTGATAATGTTCATAAGCGGCTGTGATCATTTACCATCAGGTGACACATCTACTACTTTCCTGTTTAGAACATAAAAAATAAGCTTTCAATGATTATCACTTACATTCAACACCAAAGCGTCGCATTTCTTCTGCTCGAGAGACTCCACCAGTATGATGTCTGGTTGTTCGATCTTTACGTTAACCGTCATCATGGACGGCTTCTGTTCCGGGATAGACGGCGCTGATACCACTGATACTTTCTTTTTCTATCACAAACAAATAGGTTCTATTACTATAGATTACTCAGCAATTATCCTCCCCACTTGATCCATCTAATCATCCGTAAGTCCGTCCATCCATCCAAGTGTTTCAATTCTTACCTCGAGACGGGAAAAAATTAATGCCTCGAGAACTTAAGAAATTTCAGTATTGTATCACAAAACAATATTTGAAAATATATTGTATTTCTTTAATGAAAAGACTGAATTGCTTTTAAGATAAAAAAATAATCCAACATACATCCGTACGACGTTATATCAAGAAAAAAATCCTTTACATACCGGCAAGTTGTCTACTGTAGACCTGGTCGGCTTGACCTCGATCTCCTTGTCCAAGTCCTTGTCCTTTTCCGCGGCCGCAGCGTCCACAGCCAAGCCGGTCGTCATGAACTCCGCTATCTTGTTTAAGAAATCCATCGCCAGTATCAAGTTGAAGCTGAATATACGCATGTCGACTGAAATTAAAACAATTTTTTTGTAAAAAAATATTATTTATATATATGTATATGTATGTGGAGTGTCTGTGTCGTCGTTCAGTTAAACATATATAACATCAAATTACTGTATATGATTCCAAAGTCGACTAAAGTCGATTTTCTTTAATATAGAATCGATGTTTACTGAAATTATGTCAAAAAATCTATTCACAATATTCAAAATTACAAATAACGTATAAACTTACTATTTTTACTGGTTAACGCTATAAATAAATAAATATCTTTGGTCAACTCACACACGGCCATCTGACCCCAAACTAAGCATTTGATTATACAATGGTGATCAGATAACTGATAAACATATATATACATGTATTATTAAATACTAGATATTTACACCTGGACACAGAACAAACTTTCTTACTCATCACAGAAAAGTTTCACCTGGGTGGGAATCGAACCCACGACCTTCGTGGAAGCAGTCAGGTTCACCAACCACTAAACCAACCGGCCTGTCAAATATACTCACTGAATGTATCAGAATTCTTCATAGTGTACGTTATATCGATCATGCTGCGTATTTTATCATGCGCCACCATTATAGATTCATCCGTAGCGTCTATTTGGCCTGGTCTGTGGTCTGGTTTGTCTCTTCGTCTTTCTAAATACCTGTAAAAAAACATTAATAAATAAAATCTATTAACTTTTGACAAATGAACTGAAATGAATAGGATATGAATGATAGATTTTATGCCGACTGTAGGTTCCCCTGGGATAATGTTCACGTTTTAACGTTAAACGGATTAAGATAATTGGCACAGTTATAATAGATTATAGTATGAAATAACACATATACTTTTTATCAAGACAACGCGGGCGAATCCGCGGGCATAGTTATCGATGCTTTTTTGTTTTCGTTTTAAGCTGAGTGTAATATAATTTTATTCGAACAAAAAAATAAATGTATATATAAAACCTACAATATGTATAAGAATCTTTTAAATCATTAAAATAGGTGGATATAATCTGTATTCTGGTTCTCACTAGTGTCAACTTAAAGTGACGTTTATTAATGAACGAATAAATTGCCTTGAGACGAACCAATTCCCGTCCAACCGACAAAAGAGCCGACGCACGGCGTATCCACACCTCCGTCGTAAACACACCGCCCGTACCAACAATGCGCTTCACCTCATCCTTTATCATTCGTTCCGTGAAGGAATGGAATAAGTTGCCGCGTCGGTTTTTTCCATTTGATTATAATGTGATATAATGGCCAATAAATGTCTTCAAGTCAAGTCAAGTTCAAGTCAAGAGTGAGTTGACTTTTACTAAGTTAGTGCGCCTTATCAGCAACGACTACGTCGCTCCTTACCATCAGGTAGCTTTATAGTTGAGCGCGAACTTAATGAACGAAAAAAAAAATCGATAATACATTTATTCAACATTTCACATTACCTGGTAATCTTCGCCCCTCTACCAGGCCGGGAATCATCCAGAGTACAATCCACGAGCAGAACTGACGTATGCATTGAGCTATCGGAGAACATCCTTCCTTTCACTGACAGAAGCGTCAGACAAAAACACGCCAGCTCTACGTCATTCATGTACGACGTATCTTCTGACTGAAACGGTAACAGTATTATGATACAAGTGTGCTGTATACCACAAAGCACAATACACGACGCACAAAATAAAGGCGCATGTGACTTTTTACCGACTCCAAAAAAGGAGGAGGTACTCAATTTGTGTGATTTTTTGTTTTTCTTTTTTATTATATATGTTACTCGTACCTAAGAACTTTTTAGTAATTGCACCGATTTTGATAACTTTTTTTGATAGAAAGCAGGTGTGGTTCCATTTTTTTAAAGCCGACACCTGACGAGTAGTTTTTGAGTTATTAGCATTTATCTTGTTTTCTTTATATCTATTATTAACTTTATATAGGGTATTCCGATTTTTTTAATTTTTTTTTTTGTTCAAAATGTAATACTTATCGGATAATTGCCTGTAATTTTGAGCGACATGTGACGGTTAGTTTTTGATTTATTTTTAATAATGCTTATTTAACTGATTGCGACTACGTTAGCAAATGATAATTTCATTGTATTAGTTGTAGAAGGCATTTGAAGTCGGTTTTTTTTTAAAACGATAAAAAATATTCCATTAGCAGTCGATCCACCACTTTCCATCCACTTTCCTACCGCGGCCGCTCTTACGTTTTGCCAATCACTCACAATGGACGCATCTACTCGACGTGCTAGCTACTAGCTAATAAAGATAGACCCTAATACTTACAGAAACAGTATTCATCAAATTAATGACAAAACTGTCCATAGTGAAGGAGAACTTGATGGTCGTGCGAGGTTGCTTCGTCTCCACCGGTGTAGTAACCACCGCCACTGTTGATTTGGTCTGCAGTTTATTAGTTTGATTCTTGACCGTGGCCTTGGACGCCGCTCTGCTCCCACCCTGGGATTTAGACTCCTCTGCCTTCGCCTGACCCTCTTGGAGGTTTTGGTTTAGTATTTTCATAATGCTCTTGTAGTCACTGTGGCCTACTGTTATCTAAAATTATTGTAAATTTTTAGTTAATATGTCATATTTTAAATCATAACTACTCATTACATAAGAGAAAGAAATATAAAGAATCTGAATCAGGGTAAGTAAAATACTGAAAAATTGAATTTATTGTAGTAGAAGTAATGAATACAATAAAAAAAAACTATTCAACGTAAAATTGTAAAATAATTAAAAAAACAATCTTTTTAACGTCTTTAAGTATATACAGTGTATATACGCAAAAAGAAAGCTACATTAAGCGTAATTATGTTTAGATTCTGTGATCAGCATTATTGATTTTTATAATTTTTAACAAGACTTTTCTGAGATAGACAAATACAGACATACTGACGAATTGAAATTGATTTACACAATATATACTTACAGCAATAGTCTTCATCCGACCAAACACATCGAGATCTGGCAGAGTCTCGTACCAAGAGGAGAGGCTGCGTTTGACAAACAGCTTGAAGCTGGTCGGCCGCAACAGGTTCCTCTCCTGAGACACCTCGTGAGACTTTTTCTTCAGCATCACGCACGACACCTTCATATCCTCCAATTCCAGCGTCAGTTCGTCCACTGTCACCTTGTTGCTCACGTCCTGGTAAGATTAAGTTAGGAATATTAAAATATTGATAGAACAGAGTTTGTGGTTTTTTTATAATTACAACCATTACATTAATTTTGTATAAAAACGGTATCACAGATTTCGGTATCCTTTCGTATAGTTAACAGATAACATACTAGTCATATTTACAAGGCCTGTATTATTGGCTTAACAAACATTAAAAGCATAGGGAGAACAAACCAATAATTACCAATTAATAACCAACGTATCTTTTGATAAACAAATAATGAGATCTTTTAATATACAATCAGTTAAAATGTTTTAACAAATTTCATGTTTTCTTTTCTTTTGTTATATGTCTGCTTCCATGCAGCCCTCAAAATACAATAAAAACGGTTATTTTATATCTTTCGATATACATATAAGACAATAGTAAAAAACATTCTATAAATCCACTCGAATGCGATTCGTAAATTACCAAATTTCACAATAATTATTTCACAAATATACTCACAGCAACAGGCAAGTCGACGAACTTATTATTGAGAGTCATGCGACCGAGATCAATCAACATAGCATTCATGCTAGTGGAGTTCTCCGGTACAATGATGATGGGCGCGGCGAGACGCACTTTGAGCGCGAGTTTCGTCGAGTTCTGGTACGCTGTTTGAACGTTCGCGCGCGCCACGTCCGCCGCTTGGGACGACGCTTCGATTATCGCTTGTTGTGCCGTTTGGAAGTTGTTTAAGAATTCCTGATAACGATAAAGACGATCCTGTTTAGGTACTACTTAATAATCCTGCTTTCACTGTTTTCTGTTTAGAACAAAACTAGCAGAGAATACCTTTAGTATTAAATCTGCTTTTTATACCACACTGATTGGTTTAAAGTTTTTAACAAATAAATATAGAAAGTTACTTTCGTTTCCACAATATAATCAGAGGTAGTGGTTCCTTATATATAGAACAATATAAGAAACATAAAAGAAATTCTCGACTGTCTGCGTGTAGTCTACCCACTTGGCTAGAAACAGCTGCCCAGAATAGCAGCAAGGACTCTTCATTATTAGTTTACGACCTTTAAAAATGAAAATATTTACACAGCTACTTTAATAATTTGAATAAAAGCATATATTGTATTTTTTATTTATCAATTTATATCATTACTGATTTCTAAATGTTAAAGTAAAGTAGTATAATACTATATTAACTACAAATAAATTCTGCCGTTATTTAACATTGACATTAAATACAGATACTGACCAACATAGAAGTGACGAACCAGTTGAGGAACACGATGCGAAGACAATTGATCTGAGCGTCTATCGACATGTTCACGTCACTCACGCTCGGATATTGATCAAGGTTGTACATCACTATTTGTACGTTCATCACATCACCACCGATTACTTTCAGGATCTGATCACAAATAAAAATTTAAATATACAAAATGATTTAGGACACTTTTACCCTTTAAAGAATTTCGTTTCAAAAATCCCCTCTTATTGCACGTCAGAGCCAAAAACATGCTAGCAGTAGCTATAACTGCTCCTCTTTTCAACGGTGTAGCAGACAATATGTATACATATTATGTATACATAGACATAATATGTATTACATTACATTTATGATATTGTAAAATAAAATTAAATTTAATATTAAAAGAGATTACATTTTTTTCAGTAAATATAAACATATATGACACGACATATCGCCACAATAGATTAACGCGAATCAGAAGCGACTGACGTCATTTCGTAAACCAAATAAAACAAAAAAGCATAAAACTATTAGTTTTTGTAAAGCACTTATGCCTATTTTGTTTTATTATATAATCGATGTTTATAATAACTGTTAGAAATGCACACATACCTCCGTATGAACAGTGAGAGGGTTAAGATCCTCGACCTTGATAGAAGCGATAGCACAATCAACTTGAGTGTACGAACTCTTGAGAACGAGCCCGGCCGCCGCCCCCTGCAAGCGCACGCTCGCCAGCGGCCGCGTGTCGTTCGCGAAACAGATCTCTACCGCCTTGATCTTAACGTTTACTTTTAATTGGATACTCTCGATCTGCTTACGACGTGATGGTTTTGAGACGCTCACTGAAATTTATTTATTTCTTGCATAAAGAAAGTTAACACCTTAATTCAAATGCACATACAATTATACATAAAGATTAATTCAGTGCGACTTCAATTATAAATGAAAATCAAGGACATAAATCGGTTCATATTCACAGTCTAACAAGTTACAAGTTATTTTCCCGTTAATTTAAATTAAAACAAAAAAATATAATTTTAGTTGTTGAGAATTGTTCTATACGAGGCGAGCTGTTTACTTATTTGTTTTTATGTAGTATAAGACATTTACTGCAGTTTCATAAATCTATTAGAAAGTTACTTTGGAAAATTAAATATAAATAAATATTCTTTATTCTTATTTCAACCATAACAGATACTCACGAATACGATACTGCGATGTCTCAGCTGTCAAGCTTGTCTGTCTGTTTTACAGTTCAAGTTACAATTTAAAAAGAAATTATTATCACATTAAAGTTTCCTTATCACATCATTATTCTTGTTAATACGAAGTCAAAATCATACAAAAAGGATTTTATTATTTTCAATTAACTTTGGTAGTATAAATGACATTAAACATTTTACCTTTAGACTTAGCCACGCACAACTCTTCATCCTCAACAATTGTCTCTAAGGGCCCGGCGTTCGCATATCTATCCACTGAACTCTGAATAGCTTGCAGACGAGTCTGAAACAAGATATTATCAAATACAATAAAATCATAGAACCAATAACCAAAATACTAACAATGACATCAAGTAAACGTTGGGCTATAGGTACCAGTTTCCTGTATGTTGCTGGTTCAGCTAATAATGCTATAAATATAGCTCTTGTTTTCTATCTATACTTTAATAAAACTCAAAGTGAATTCTCTCTGCATATTCAGTACACCTCAGTCTTACTTAAGTACCTTTTCAATCGCACTTCAGTCTGTTTTCAATCTTACTTCAATCTCTTTTCAATCGCACTTTAGTCTGTTTTCAATCTTACTTCAATCTCTTTTCAATCGCACTTCTGTCTGTTTTCAATCTTACTTCAATCTCTTTTCAATCGCACTTCAGTCTGTTTTCAATCTTACTTCAATCTCTTTTCAATCGCACTTTAGTCTCTTTTAAATCTCACTTAGTCTGTCAGACTTACTCCACTCTCTTTTTAACTTCTGCCTCAAGACTCAATCCGCTTTGAGTTACAGTTCAGTCTCTTTTCAATCTCACTTCACTGTCACTTTAGTCTCTTTTTAATCCCACTTCAGTCTTACTTCACTTTCTTTTCAATCTCACTTTAGCCTCACTTCAGTATATGAAGTTAACAATGCACAGATAATATCTGTATACTTGTTGCTTCTAAGCGCCGAGGAAAGTAGATGTAGTAACTTTGTGCTTCCGTCATGCTTATCCTCATAACTGAGGAGGCCTAAAGCCTCCAGCACGCTACTCAAATATGGATCGGTAAAGGCCAACGTTTATTCCACTTTATTCCACTACTCTAATTATCGGCCCAATGGTAATAAGAAATAAATGATATAAATAATTCTTACCTGATATTCATTAACAATAACTAATATTTCTTGCAAGCCTTCCAAATGCAGCAACACTCTCAATGTCGTGAAATCTAACTCGATCAGCTGTTCAACTGACCCGTAGACACTTCTGAACTCAGGACATTTCTTATCAACCTGAATAAAAATAAAACAATGTATATTAATAATAAAACTGTAAAAGGGTTTTTATGTGTAGATAGTTGGTACCACGAGTACTGGGCAGCAGGCGTCACCTAATTAGCTATAAGTGACAGAAAAATACTTACATTACTATAAATCACTGTAAATAGATACTGGCTGGTCATTTCGGATTCATCACTTTCTACTCTCAGTACTAAATCGGACCCATTCTCAGTGCGTTCACTCTCAGTAATACTCCCCGTACCAATATCTGGTGTTTCGATCATGTTTATAACCGTCTGTCCAATCCTATGATGCTGCATCGACACAGATCCGAGGCGAACTGTTGCTTCGAGTGTAAAGGTTTTCTGGGTAGCAGTGAGTTCTAGTAGATTCAGAGAAAATACTAAGAATCTATCGTATCCTGTATGCAGATCAACCGTTTTTCGATTCACGCTGAGGACAAGTTCTGTTGAATGGATGAAATAAACATGATTATTATTTAGAACTATGTATATTTACATATACTGTTAATTCATACATCCTGACTAATATTATAAAGTGAAAGTAACTTTGCCTGGTACGTTTTCACGCTTTAACCACTGAACTGAAAACGAAAAAATATGGCTAGAGATATAGACTAGAGTTTAGAGCACAGAGTAGTTTTTATCGCCCATGAAGGCTTGAAGGGATTTAAATAAGGGGTGAATGTGTGTATGGAGTTCGTCATTCTTTAATACATAACAAAATTTTAAGTAGTACTTGGTATATAATCGGTATTACTTTTAGCGTTTTTGAAATTTCTACTAGTGCTGTGTGTAAAACTGTTTCACGCAGACGTAGTCGCAAGAATTGCCGCTAGAACAGTACAGGCGCACAAACTAACAAAAATATACCAACAAATATTCCAAGTTAAATAAAACTTAACCAACCAAAAATGTACTATTAAAAATCCAAGTTTAATAAAAGCTAACAAAAAACACCATACCTTTCATAATAAAGAAAGCTTCAAGTTCAGTAAGCTGCACGGTGTGTTCCTCGTCCTTTCGTTGCTTCGACCGCGCTGTGTCTCTCTTCTGTTTCTCAGCCGGATCCAAATACTTCAAAAGCGATAAACTTGACGCTTTTGACTCACTCGCCTGTCATATTGAAATATTAATAATTAAATATATTCATGTGACGTCATTATCAGTGTAATTTACACTCAACAGTGCTGTGAGTATTAATATATAGCGATATTTTAAAAATACATAACATAGGCCACTATTCTATGTATTTTCACATATAAGTTAAACTTTCTTGAAAACCAATGTGACAGTTGCATTACAAGTACGTGAAATAAAAGAGGCTGCATGTGTTTTTAGGTTTACGTCTGTTTATTTTATTATCATAAATTCAACAAATAAACTCGATTATTCCCTCAACTATCGAATGTACCAAAGTTAATTAAACTCTCACTGAAATTCTTAAGTACTTAAGCCCTAAATTATTTCATCTTTAATATAATATTTCCTAAGTTTTTTAACTATGAAGGTTCCTATGAAAGATAAGGACATTTTAAACTGACTCTGGAGTTCTATACCATGAAACTATTATTTTTTTTATCTGTCATTACACTAATTACAATCAACAACAAATTTAGTAACTCAATACTTAGGTTAAGTGTTACTACAGCGTGCCATAAACGTATTGTTTGTATGGAATCGTAATGTCCACTGCCAGTCACTATATACATATATTTATTTCTATCTCATAGAAATATTACCTATTTCACGTGTACTTTACGCTATTTACAGTATTAATAAAAACTCTTACAGTATTAATCTTACAGTATTAATAAAAACTTACTTTTCAGTTCACAATTTAATGTAACTAAATTAGATTACATTTATATTATGAAAAATGTGAGACAATATACATTATAATATATATTTTTGTATTCTATTCGATGTGCTAAGTTACATACACAAGTCTAAATTCGACAAAGTTTAAAAAATTCTACACCTATTCTATATTAATCTACAAACATTTCTCTATAAAAAGATCAAATTTACTTTAAAGGTATCACGTCGTTCACCGTTCCCTCCGCTCGTTTGATTCGAAATTTGAACGTCAATAACACGGCCCGTCATTAGATACGCTAGTTTGTAGGATAATATCTTCCGATGGAAAATCAAAAGGAAATTTAACAAGCAGAAATCAAAATCAGCAAATGAAAATTCAATATTTTGGATGCGAATAATCGAGTAATGGTTATTTTCAGGTTTATCACGTTGTTTTTTCAATATAAATACGAATTAAATTCGATATTTGGTTTCCAGAAAAAAACAAACTTTTGGATTCCACATGTACCTATCGATATTTTAGAAAATATCTAAAAGGTTGCTTTAAGGAGTTATCAATTACAAATATATTTTTGGATATTTTTTCCTGAAAATTATACTTGGCCCATTACTGGATTGTTCGCAGGAAAGGTAGATATTGATATTAATAATAAAATATTTGTTGATATTAAGAAATGCATACCTTTAATTGTGTTGTCTCTTCCGATCGTGGTAAAGGCATGCTTACTAATATTTCACACAAAGTTAATAATCTGCAATAGACGAAAATTCAAAGTTATTTAAATATTCAGTATCTCAGTAATCTGAACGGTAGAGTTCATAAATAATTAACACTAATAGCAAATGTATAGTAAGTAATTTCTTTGCAGAGAACTTACGCCCTAAAGGACTTTATACAAACTAAGCATACATGACATTCACACTTGTCAGTTATAGGGATGACCTGTGCATTAGATGATGAAGCCCTGGTTAAGTAACATAGAAAACATTGTTTTTTTAAATAGAAGATATACTATCTAAAATAAAAGATATATGTAAAATAGAAGATACGGTCAAATCACCTGTCCTCAGAGATGCTGACAGCGATCTTCTGTAATTCGCCTCTCACTTTAATCTTGGGCATCCTGGGGTCATCAGTGATGAGGCACTTGTGTATCTGTATGAGCAGCGTGGTCGGCTGCAGGAGATGGAGCGGCGTGGCCGTGCTGGACGCTATGGCCGACTGCCAGTCCTCGTTGGGTGAGGCTACCACTATCTGTACCAGATAATATATATCATTGTAAGCAACCTGTCCCTTTACTAGGTTTGAGTCTCCGCTCACAAAATGAGGGGTGTAGGCCACGGTTATACACACTGGCCATGTCCGGTTTTATAGAGTTAACCTTCGAGAACTTTATGGCGAATTCTCAGGAATACAGGTTTCCTCCCTACGAATTCCTTCACGGAATTAAGTTATAATGAACTTATAATACGAAATTTGAAAATGATTTGTTCAGGAATTGAACCCAGGGCGTCCCTTTCCAACCAACATTTAAACCGTTAGGCTTTCACTGCTTGTAAATACGATAGCCGAGGGGTGCAGACGAACCATAGACTTTGGCCCGATTATTAACAAATTATGAATTTAATATTTTTATACAATTTTTAATTTAATACAATCACATAGGCACATAAGACACCTATAAAAAAACCCAAATAAAAGAAAAAGAAATTACCTGCATCTCAGTGAGTTTGAGCGCCATCTTGTCGTAACTGTGCTCGGTGATCTCTTTTAGTATATCTTCATCAGCTCGCCCCTCCTTGTACAACTTATGGACGTCTAGTGCCGACGACCTCTGTTCGGACTTGACGCTTATCGCACCCAACTTAACGACCACACACGACTCATTCCTGTGGAGCAAGAACGTGTTTTAATATATTGGCTAGCCTGTTAGTTAGTGAACCTGATTGCTAGGCCGGAGGTCGTGGGTTCGATCCTCACCCAGAACAAAATTTTCTGCGTTGAACATGATTTTTTTTAATAATTATTTTTCTAAAAACCTTCAAACAGATTTTTAACAAAGGGCGGACTTAATGCCTAGTCGCAGTCTCTGCCAGTAAACCCATGGTGAAGAAGAGATCATTTATGGCAGGTGTGTTTGTTCTGTGTTTGTTCTGTGTCTGGGTTAGTAAAATATCTTTTTATAAAAAATATGTACCTAAACATATATGTATAAATGTCTGATTTAAACAGAGGTATTTTACATATAAATAAAAAAAATGCTGTAAAAATTGTATTAAACAACTTGCTGCAGATTTTGAGAATATATTTTTTTTTAAGTATTGATTCATTCACTCACCCTTTATATTTCCCAGTTTGCGGTATAATGATGTATGAGGCCGCAATATCGATGTCCAGGTCGATAAAAGTATGATGATGCACAGCATACTGCATCCCTAAAGCTGACTTCTCTTTTAAGTCTGATAATTTATTTTCAGCTGCTGCTTGTAAACTGAAAGATAATAAAAAAGTCAAAATATAATAATCAAAAATTAACTATCAAATTAGTACAGATTTAACAATACATTTCAATTTTCCATGCCAACAGTGGAATATTAAATATCTTGCAATTTATTTTGCAATAATAATAACTTTCAAATCGAAATTATTTTTAGATAATGTAATAGAGGTCGTTCAAGTATTACGTAATACAATTTTCGAAGATTTTTGAACTTTCCTTTTGCCGATTCAAATTCCCGTAACGTTTTTCGATACCCACAAACGGCCTACAACCTGTCTAAACCATTTTTATCAAAAATTCACAATTATGTCCAAATTTCAAAGAAATATTTTTTTTATCTTCAGCCACACTAAAAAGATAGTAAGTGAATATTGAGTAAATTATTTCATTCCAATATCTATGCAACATCAAACACATTAATACAATATGAACATAGTGCAGTGTTTCCCAAACATTATTCTGTCAGGGTCTTGTTATTTCCACATTATAAACCACTTAATACTTTTAAACCTGCTAGAAAGTAGTTTACTACTTACATTGGATAAAATAATGCGTACATATATCGCTTATTATTTTCTATGTTACTATCTGACCCAGCAAACGTTGTTTTGCCATATAAAATATTTCTAGGTAGGTGAAATAGGGGTTCGTTATTGATGGCTGAAAATTTAGGGGTGAACGAATTTTTTAATGCCACAAATAAATTGTTCAATTATTTAAAAAATGTTAGGGGTAGACAACCCTTATCACTTAGAGGTATGAAAAATAGATAGTAACCGATTCTCAGACCTACTGAATATGCAAATAAAATTTCATACGAATTGGTCAAGCCGTTTCGGAGAAGTATGGTAACTAACAT
>DWJZ01004877.1:0-14786 GCA_018249125.1 Asbolis capucinus
GCAAGAGGGGGGTATCCATCCGTTTAGCTGATTATTGAAGTTATACTTCTTTTGGCGCGTTAGGGAAAAATGATGAGAGTACATTTTTTAGTCGCGCGCACCGTCATGAAAAAATGAAATCTTACCAAGCATTGAAACATGCTCTACCACGCTACCTAATACACGGATCTTAAACACCACTCGATTTTTTTAATGATTGCTATTAAGCGTAAATCTGACGGTAAAATAGAAAAAATGTGATCAAATAAAATAGGTTCCTATTTAGACCCACAGATTAACAAAACTCCGACATTCCTCTTTTAGAGTAAGGGCTAAAAATAAATAAAAATACATGCCACATCTAGTAAATCTACATCTGCCAGTCCTGCTAAATAGGCTAAAGTAAAATTTAGAGTCAGTGGCACAACATGTTAAATCCATTCGTGGCACAAGTTTTATTATCAACCGTCGGCCTTGGGGATGTTTCTGAATTATACGAAAGAGGCACAAAACATTTTCTCATACGTTTTTAATGGTACACAGTCGCCTAATTAACTGTACTAACTTACTTGAATATTACTGAATATGTTCTTAAATATGAAATTAAAATATCTGATATGTTATTATGTTCTGTTGCGTATTTTTTGTGTGTAAGGTTTATTTACAAGTTGATAGCCTCGCAGTTTGAACTTTGGTTTCTCGTTCGAGTGTCCCGAGTTAAAATCTACCGCGCATATCTGATTTTCAAAAATGTATGTGTGTGTTACGTAAATAAATCTTCAACTTTCTTTCTTTTACATTATTTGCTTCGGCAAAGGAAAACGTACTGAGGAAACCTGCACGCCTAAGTCCCCTACAATGTGTGCCAAAGGTGTATGACTAATCCACACTTGAAATGAAAAATTAGTAATTACTTTACTCAGGATTATAATATACATATGATACATATATAGCACGTATAATATACTATACAAACAATGTGACATTTATCAAAAATAAAAGTGACAAAAATATGAAATTTGTATCATTTTTTTAATTAGTTAGAAAATTGAATTAAAACGTTTCAAATCTGTTGATTTAATAATTAAATTACTCGAATCAACATTAAAACAAGCAGAAAGGAAAAAACACGGAAGGTAAAAATTCTACCTTAATTACCGCAAACAGAAAAAGGTCCATTTTGCTTATAAATGAATGATTGAAGTGCCCTTTTTGTGTGAACTCAGTTGAACACCTACACAGTGGTTCACCGAATCGAAAATAATTAATATAAGCCAAATACTATTAAGTAAATGAGCCCCAAATATTAATTACAAACGGTCTTGGTTCTGTCGATCAATCAACAAAGTAAGTTCTGCCAACTAAGCCGATTCAATTTCTACAAGTATCAATTGAAAATTTAAAGGGTATTGCACACTTTTCTGGTGTTTTGGCTTCAGCCTATTAGTTACTGACTTTGACTCTTTTAGTACCTCTTTCTATCTTCACAAGTCTCTTAGCAACTGGTCTACATCTGAGCACGGGTTTTTCTTCGAAACCGAGGAGGCCTCGAGCATGCGCCACCCACTGCTACAATGCAGATTGGTGAAGGAGGCAGTGGGCAATCAAAGTATCGGAAGTTTTTATACCATCCGGAGGCCTCCGTCATGCCTTAACAATCCCCACAAAGTCCTCAAAGGTTTGTGAAGTGTACCAATTGCCCAGCCTAGACTATGGCATTCACATTTTGACCCAAGCCCAAAAGTAGTTAATCACTATTATATTTGCTTATTATTAAGTTACTATAAAAGTTATATAAGCAAAAGGTTGCACAAATCAAACCTAGTATATTTTTATCAATCATATGTTAAATGTGCAGTTACCTTTATAACCGAGACGATCTGTCTATTTCCTCGATAAATATTCGAAAGCCCTTTTAATTAATGAATAGCCAATCCTTTCTGCATGCGACCTTAATGAAGTCCCTAACTGAAAAATACGGGCCTGTATTTGACCACGCATTCATGTTTCGTATAACTTACGAGCATTTAAAAAAAAAAATAGAATACAGGACCGTGTCAGGACAATTCAGACACGGCCAACTGATTCCAAACTAAGCAGTACAGGAATTACAAGACTTAAGGTTGTCGGGAAGAGTTACTGTATAGCGATAAGGTTACTAATTGTATTTTTTACGAACTGTACCCTGCAGACTCATTCGCGTTAATTTGAAGTAAAACGTACTTAGCTCGTAAATAGCATATTTTTTCTTATTTTTGTAACATTTTTCATTAATGCTCAGCTGTCATTGGTCGTAGCGTAATGTTATATAGCCATTAGCCTTCCTTGGTAAATGGACTAACTAACGCAAAAAAAATATTAAATTCGAATGAGTAGTTCCCGAGCTTAGTGCATTCATACAAAAAAATCACACAAAAATTCTTCAGCTTTATAATAACAGTATAGATGAAACTGGTTATACATGGTTCATGACAATCGAGAGACATTTTCACTTAATAGTAACTCTTGAATACAATTTCCTTTTTCAATCTGAGCACTCAGGCCAGGAAGACTATACAAACACCTGTACAAATGAGCTTTAATGTTATAACAGGCTGGTAGGAAAACTCAATTAAGTTAACATTATTTTACCGTCCTCACAAAACACTAGTTGGGGAAAATCTTAAGATAACAAAGGAATTTAAATTCATTTTAATAACGTGCCCGAAGCACCGCGTTATTACAAAGCGATTTATGTAGAATTAGTTTAGTAATTAATAATGTTTTGTGGTAGGTAGCCCAATATCTTTGAGGAGTTTTGTACTTGATTTAGGTATCAATATATTTTATTGTTTCTAAATTGTGTTTGTGGTTGGACATTCTGCCACCTACCCAGCCTCGTACCAGTTGATCATCAACTGATAGGCACGTATCGCTTCCATTAGTCAAACAGTATGTCTTCTTCATCTTTCTCTTCTTGTTTTAGTCATTCTTTGTTGTTTTTTCTTGTTTGATATAAATTTATGTATTACTGCGAGGGGTTAGGAGGAGAATGGAGGTAAAGTGTGAAGTTGAAGAGGGGTGTATCACGCGAACGTTATAACAGGAAAAAGCTATTATTATTAAAAAAATATGATTAATTACAGACAAAAACGAAAAAAACAATTTATCATAATTTGTTGGAGACCAGGCAATATGTGATAAGAATATTTTTAAATTTCTCAAGCTCATATGGTTAATGTAAATTTTAACATTCACTGCATTTTTTAAAAAGTTTGCTCATTCTCGAAATAGGGGAGTTGGAAGTAAAAGTTCTTCGATGAGGTGGTTCGAAGCAACGTTCTGGGGTCTGGACCTGGTGGTGATCCAGAGTAAAGATTAGAGAGAACTTGCGGACAGTGCAGATAAAATTTACTGAGCTACTCTTACTAAATTTTAAAGTAGTTATTTAAAATACAAACATTAAAAAAAACAATCTTGTTCTCAAAATTAGTAGTATCTTTGAAATACGAGTACGTGTTTATTTTTTCTATACATTTGCACCTTAGATGACGCTCTTTCCAAAATTTGATAATTGTTGTTGATTCAATTTTGATTTTCACTTTGTCCTCGTACTTTTTTCAAAAAGGTCACTTTTTTCGGTGTTTTGGTAAAAAGCCAATGAACCGCTGATAAGATAGTAACAAAACACTCATGTATTTCTATAAATGAAATGAATGTTGCTTAATTTAGCAATGTCGTAAAAAAGCATAAATTGTAATAACAGACCACTACATTACTCGCATCTGACTATATTCCAACATATTTACACCAGTCAAAATTACAAATTGTTAAAAATTTGTTAATTTATCGTACAATTTGCGTCTTAGTGTGACTTAGATTTTATTTAGTTTTGTCTGTCATTTAAATGTATACTAATCCTAGATTTATATACTATTATTAACACTAATATGGACTTGTTCCGAAATAAGACATATTTATTATTATTATAAAAAAATATACTTGTTATCTAAATATATTTAAAGAAATATTTCAACGAAACAGAGCCGAGTTTGTTCCGCTCATTTTGATTGTGGCAATTTTATAAAAACAAAAAGGTAACGCAGCTAAATTTCAATGCAATCCCGACCATTGATACACTGGCTAAAGTGACAACTAATGATATTAATGGATTGGGTTACATTTCCTGGTATGTTATATCAGTACATTCAGTGTCCCATAGCAAGTGTCTTTGTGTGAACCCGGGTATCTCTATTTTAAAAATACCACCCCCATCGCCATCTTGTAAAAACCGGTGTTTGGTTTTTATAGTAAACCTGACTAAGTGGTTAGTAAGCTGGAGGTCGTGGGCTCCCACCCAAAAGTTTGTTCTGGGTGGGCTATTCTGTGATGAGCAGGAATGTTTGTGCTGTATTTGGGTGTAATAAAAATATCTATATAATTATGTCTTTAAAAGGTTTATATATGTTGTTGTCAGTTGTCAGCACCATAACACAAGCTTTTTTTTTATAAATATTATAAGTTAATTCTTGCCTACAGTCCCACCTGATAGTAAGTAGCGATGTAGTTTTAGATGGTAAAGCGCATTGACTTAGGAGCCTATTCACTTTTGTCTTGGAGACGCCTATATTATACTTGAATGGAAACACAGACGCTGGGAACTTATTCCATTCCGTCGCGGTACGCCATACAAGACAGGAAGCGAAGGATGTCGTTCGAACCGGAGGGATATCCACATTGTAAAGATGAATACCGGGGGTGCGCCGTGTCGTACGATGGTAGAAACGGGTGGGGGGATTTAAGGCGAGGAGTTATAGTTTGAACAAATCATGTACACAAGTTTAGTGACAAAAGCAAAACAAACAATAAATTAATCACAGTAATAATTGAATTAGATACCAACATAAAATAATCTATTTCACTCCAATACGACTAATAATATATGTAGGCTTTACAATGCGTTAATCAAATAGGAAATCCATGTAAAATACATATGTAGTTCAGTCTTTTTGTTTCCAAGACTAGAAATTTCCCTCGCTTTGCTTCGAAATAAGAGTTGTCTAGTGGTTTCAAAATTACCATACTAATTTTAACCTATTATCCCACGGGAACAAAGCAGTTTTCCGGGATAAAATGTATCCTATAAACATTTTCCTTGCATAAGCCACAAACATGCTACATTTCATCTAAATTGGTCCCTTGGTTTCCGAGTAGCCATATTAATTTTAACCTGTTATCCTGTGGGAACGAAGCCATTTCCTGGGATAAAATATATCCTAAAACGATTCTTGGGTTTTTAACTACGACTGTGCCAAGATTCATGTAAATCTGTCCAGTGGCTTGAAGCTTGAACAGACAGACAATAAATCCAAAAAATAATGTTTTGTTCTCTATATCGATAACAAACTCCATGCATCAAAATTAAAAAAAAATACGGAATATATAGAATTAACCCCGTTACAGTTTTATCATTAGTATACATACATAGATACGACTTATATAGATTAGAAACATTGTAGTCACCTAGCATTTCGCTCTACCATGTATATATTTGCATGTGTTATTTTATTTAAATTGCAGAAAACAAGCAGGATAGTCATCTGACAAAGGAAAGAAAACAAAAAGTAATTAATTCTTTATAGCACCTTTTTAATGATCACAAACAATAATTGGTGAGGGTTTGTCAGTGCTAAGCTAAGTCAGACCTAAGATCACGTGCATTTTGTTTCTATACTTTGTAGGAATATTGTACAAAATAGTTATCTATAAAAACATTTGTATCTTCTTAGAAAATAAATACACGCTATATCTCAATTCTTTTGTGATACATGATATTTTTTTCTCTGTGCCTCACACTATTAAAAATTATCCCTGAATGTGTCCAAAGTTTGCTCGATGAAATAATTTGACGTACTTTTTCCCAATAAGTTACCACCGAAACCAGGTTGATTTACACAGTTCCCTAATTATCGATGAAGATTGAAAGTACTTTGCTGAAATATAGACTTTCACAGTGACTAATCGATCCACGACTAATTCAGTTGTCGCTTGTAACATATGCATAACATATCCACCTATGGTTGGAAAATGTACTAAAATATACAAATATGGAACAAATCAACCAATCTATTTGTCAGTAAACAATGTAAGTTTAAGTTTTGTGTTATTTTCCAACAAAATTCTCTTTAAAAAAAGAAAATATTAATAAATTGTTCGTGGATAAGAGAACATGGGATTTCACCTTAACAGATTTAAGAAAGGCAATGTATTACAAGAAAAATATATTGTAAATTAAAAAATAACTGTAAGACCTACTTTACATAAACCTAGAAAAAACCTGCTTCAAACCTATTTGGGGTTGAAATTCAACCACAATTTAATCTAAAAATAGATTGTCATTAGTACTACAATTGCCAAACGTCTGTGGAAATCAAATCCTCGTTGGTCTTCGTTGATTTACCAACGAACTTAATACACTCATTTTGCCTAGTTGGTTGTAATAAAAATTTAATATACGAGTAGATAAGGGTGTTGTGACACATGTTTGCTGTTTAACACGAATTAAACAAAACACCAAACCACATTTTAAATGAGCTGGTATATGTCTCGACATAGTTTTGTTGCTGATTGGTATCTACTATATTATTGATCAAAGATTAATACACAAATGGTAAGAATATAAATTTGGTTAAAATTACAGTCTTCATCCTTAAAAAAATACACTGAGCTTTCGATTCAATATTAGTATCATTTAATAGCTACCTTCTTTAATCAAACTGACACGTAATTTATCATTCGTGGCTAAAGAAATCCACTTTCTATTCATTATAAAACCTTGAATAGTCTGTAAAATGGTGCAATCTTTCAAACAGATAATAATGAGGGCCCGGTGAAGGTTCTAGGTACTTTATTATTTTTTCCTTCGATTCCGGAAAATTAATCATTTTTCCAATTTTATTTGACATATTTAATGGAGGTTGTTATTATCGAATGGTGTTTTCCTGTTCGGAAGAAATACGAAAACATTTAACGACCGTTTTGATTTTGAAATTCATTTGAAGAATCAAGAGAAAAGTAAGTAATTTCTTCTTTCAATTATATTAAGATTAGGGTCCGCCTACAAGTTCGCCAGCATAGTATGTAAATATAAAATAACCTAGTGTCTACAATCTACCTCTGCGCCAAGTTTCATTCAAATCCGTTTAGGACTTTTTGCGTGACGGATTAACAAAGTATCAATCTATCTTACCAAACTGTCGCATTTATAACTTTAACAGGCGTGCACGGAATCTTACGTAATTGGTATAAAAATAATTATGTGGGTGTGCTGTAATATGCTGCTGCTGCACCAAATGTCATCGATATCTGTCGATGTTATCTGCTGTTGCATCAAAAGACATCGAGATCTGTCGTTGAAAGCACTATGGTATAACATCTCGTTGCTGTCTGCCATCACTTTAAATGTTGCCGATATCTGTCGCTTATGTCTATGTATAGCACGAAGCATTTTGCTGGTTAGCAATAATATTTGAATTATATCAGTAATATTTGTCGTTTATATGTTCTACTGAATCGTACTTTGATAGTGTCAACAGTTCAGCTATTGTTAATTGTGGCTGTCGCTAATATACTTTGCATAATCGCACATTATTGTAACAAATGTGCGACTGTCTGTCGATAAAATTGAAATTTTCTATACTGCAGAATCCTACTTGAGTTTGCTTGTAGTATATTTCGATTCAATACTCTTGTCTTCCATGTATTGCAAACTCTCGAATTTACTTAGTTTTCAGAACTACCCTTTCTCGCAGGTGCTGTAACTATTTCAAAGACTTTTTTTAAGTCGAGTGACTTTCCATGTCGTGAATATCGCATGAGAAAGTTAATATTTTTCGTCGCCTTTCGTCCGGCCCAGTCGAGCAGTCCTTCAGCGTGGCTTTGTAAAACCATTGAATAATAACGAGCAGAATACTAAGTTACCCAGGTAAAGTACGAGAGAAGGAAGGTTGTTTGTAAATTATGCCGAGAACAGAATTTGGTTATATTTATTAGGACGGTTCAGAAACATAATTTTCAGGATTAGATAATAATTGTAAATTTGATTCAATTGTTATTGTTTATTGTTATTGTTTTTATTACAAGCTTTTATTTCACTTGCATTGTATGTTTATATATTAGTATGTGAGTAAGTTAGTTTATTTGTTTGTTACGGCTAAAATTTACAAGCTTAATTAGGGCCACTTCCTCTTACACAACGGAGCTGAAATTTGGCATAAAATTTTCATCCAGATGACAATGCATTTTTATGACAAGCATGACCTAATATTACGTTCAGGATTGGCTCTAGACATTTTATTTCTGGTAGACTTTTCTGGTATACTTTTTATTTCTGGTAGATTCTTAAAATATGATGTTCATAAGTGTTTTGAAAATACCTAAATACCTTTGAATAAATTATTTGAAGATGACTTTCACTTTCACTTTAAACGCGATATTTTTTACATGCTTGGGTATATTGCATCCCGGTTTTTTATGTTATACGCAGTAAAAAGAGTAGAAGGTTCACCTGATGGTAACTCGGTCTGTGGTCGAATATTGATCGTAAATTAGTATAAAATAAATTTTGTATGTGTGTGTTGAACCTCTGTGTCAAACACACGTAGCGCGCGTAATACGTTTATTAATGATTTTTTTGTGTTCCAACGAACTATAAGATAAGATATAATTTTTCTGTAATCCTTCTCCATCTAAACTTTAACTGTGCCAAACTTAATACACTTCCGATCATGTGATATTATCGTAGAAATGTGTACAACGTTTTTGCTTCAAGTATAGATAAATAAAATGTTATAAATTTATCTGGAACTAGTTACATAGGCATATAGCAGCTATGAACAAAGATTAAGCTGTATAAAGGATCCCCTACAAGTTGTCTACCTCCGTAAAGTATTGCTTATAAAAGAAACAAAAGGGTTTTGTTTCTCGCAACAAGATTATGCCGTGGTCTAAGCTGAAGAGCCCTTATGCCGAGCGCCGTCTAAATCTATGGACTCTTGACGCTTTCAGTCCCTTGTTTATTACATACCATTTTCATTTAAAATTAGCTTTTTTTGCGAATACCTTCGCGTGGTACACCCTACCCCACTTCATACCCCCACCCCCTCAGTCAATACCGCATCGGGTACAAATTGTTATGTTTATATCTTGCCATACTAATTTTAACCTATTATCCAATGAGAATAACAGAGAATCGCGGCTTGAACATTTTCAAAACATTTAATGTACAGAATAGACCCTGTTGTAGTTTTATGCTGATGTTAGATGATAAAAAACTTTCATCCCCTATTTTAACCCCCTCGAGCCTATTTTCGCAAAAAGTAGCCAAAAGTTTTCTCAAACCTTTGTACCAAGTTTCATCAATATTGGTAAAGCCATGATTAAATGTCTTTTAAATGGATAAGTAAAGAATGTGTCTTGACACTTTGTTATAAAGACTAATGTTTGTGTTGGTACGTGCACTTGTTACTTGCTTACTAATACAGAGAAACATTCAAGTTCGATTATTAATCTACACTAATATTTTAAAGAGGAAAGATTTTAATGTTTGTTTGTTTGAATTGAATAGGCTCCGAAACTACTAGACCGACGTAAAAAACAAAAATTTCCATTAGAATGCTACATTATCCCTGATGAACATAGGCTATATTTAATATAAGAATATATAGGGATCTGCGTGAAAATTTCGACAATGTAATGCAACGTGTGAAAAAAGTACCCAAAAAAAACCATATGTCGCGTACGCTACGGAAATGATTGACAATAGAGCAAAGTGATGTACTACAGTTTTATAGAGGATATCAATATTTACATATAAATCGGTGATAGTGTACATATGTCTTACTGTTATAGTTTTCTGGTAACTGGTTCTTCCGAAGCGAAGCTAGGACAGTTTCTAGTTGTAAAATAAATCCGTTAATAGTTGTAAAATAAACAAAGGTTTTGTTTCAAAAAGATGTGGTGAGGAGAACTTTTCGCCATTTTTTCTCGCCATTATTACGTCACCTTTCCTAAACGGCGGTAGAATCAAGATACTTGACATGCACAAGCTTCAATCAAGACTATTTGACAGGCCGGTTGGTCTGGTGGTTAGTGAACCTGACTGCTACACAAGGACGTGGGTTCGATTCCCACCCAGGTCAAACTTTTCTGTGATACGCAGAAATATTTGTTCTGTGGGTCTGGATATAAAAATATATACATACATATGTATGTTTATCAGTTGTCTAATTACCATATACCATAGTACAAGCTAAGCAATTTTGGAATCAGATGGCTGTGTTTGACTTGACCTGATATATTTATTTATTTATTCAATCAAAAATATTATAGTTGCATTGTTGATAAAATTTCATAAATGTATTGAAAATATGTATATGAAATAAATAATATGAGTTTAAAACTTTTTTTTTTCGAAACTTTTATAAGGGCGTTGAACAACTTGGAATACAATGTATAGTCTCCTTAACATACACTTTATGTACATTTTATATTCCGTCGTCCAAATAAAAATTCAAAAATATCTTTTCATAGTTTCCTTTCATAGTTTTACTCAGGACAAGGGGAGGATAATAAAATTTATTGTACTTTATTGTTTATTGATATTATATTGTATTTTAATCTATATTGTATTCCTTTTATTGTATTTTTGCCTATCTTTCTATCTGGACCTATCGTGTAAACAGATTGACATATTTATAAATGATATCAAGGCCTCCTTTCAAAGATACATTTCTTCAGGGATTCGGGGAACGAAACTGTTCCCGCGGGATAAAAGACGTAACTTCTTATACAAGTTCTGTAAAGCTATTACTAAACAATTCTTTGACTGATCTTTGAACGTAACTTTGTTAGATAGGATATGAAAGTCTTATTATTATAACAGTAAAACTATATATTAATACGTAAAGCGAAAATTACTCATACAGGGCTATGACATTGCGCACAGTTAAACATTCCACGGAGATAGAGTGCAGTGAGCTTTTGTACATAAAATACATTGCAAATACATTAAATTACAAAATAAAAACAATATACACTTTTATATGTTTGGCAAATACTTATGTTTGGCAATTCAAAACAATTTTGTTATGCTTTAAATATATACGAAGATATATTCGAAAATACACGCAGATATTTCCGAAAATAAGAGCTGCGACCAGGATTCCAACTCAAGCCGTCAAGTTAACGTTCACTTACTAAGGTTAAGGTTCACTACTGTTGCTCGGGGCGTCAGAGTAGTTTGTGATAATAAAATATCTTCGGTATCAATGGCCGACCCCTAACGGAAGTTTTAATGCTGCCCAAAAGCCTACGACGTGACTTAGCTAAGGCTGTCTAAGCATACCAAAGTACTGAAGCGCTCATGTTTTTGCCACTAGCGGTCACCCATCCTCCTACCGACCGCACACTATCCCACGATTTATTTTCATTGCCTACAATTGAAAAAAATACACACGCATTGAGTACCGCCACCTTTTTTGAAGTCCGTGAAAAACAAGCTGATGAGCTATGAAAACTTCTATAAATGCCTCAGCAACCGACTTTTGGATCTTAAATCGAGTTAAAAGCTTCAATAACTAACAAGGTGCGGTTCGAATTTCACAAGGCGAAAGTCTTTAAATAAAATGTAAAGTAATTTGTCATTCAAAGGCAGCTGAGGAATAAATTGTCAAGAACTAAATCTAAGATTCCCAACAGACAATAGAGATTCTCTCTATTTCACGCGCCGCGGCATTCGAATGCAACTATTCCCAAGACTCGTTAAAGCGTATAAATAAATAGACATATACTATTTCTGGGCTTCAATCTATTTATGGCCTATGACTGAAATGTCTTTCCACGTTCTGAGGAGGCCTGAAGCATAAAAAATGAAGAAATAATATACCGCTTATTGATACAATACCGTCTGCTCGTTTGCCTGCATATCACATAAAAATATATAAATTTGAATTTCATATCTCGTTTGCCTGCATATCACATAAAAATATATAAATTTAAATTTCATATAATAAAGAAACATGAAATTATTAATAACAAGCTTTCCCCCTTCCACGTCCGTGTAGTACAATCATTACTATCTTTCCACGTCTTTCTTCTTCGTCCCTCTCTTCTTGTTGTAAGAAAAATCGCAGGATGTTTGACATAAGTTTGACAAGATACCCAGCAAGATCAAACATTGGAGCATCGCTGGTCTATTGCATAACTTACTAGCGATTACGAAAATTTGAAAATAAATAAAATAATAATAAGATAAAATTTGCTCATAAATCGCAAATTCGTATTAATTATGTTTCAACACCATTGTGCTATTTAAGTTTGACGTTACAAAAACTGCACAGTTCTAATCAGAAAGCAATGAGTAAGCGATCGCGTAATAATAGGATGTTATTTGACACATAATAATAGTCAGTGATATTGCTGATCGTTTGCTGCCTGATCGCTTTGCAAATATTAGCTAATAGGGCGGCCGGATATATTAAGTTGTCATATCATTGATATCCGAATGCTATTTTAAGCACATTACTTCTCGATTCTTTAATAAAATACAAATATTATCACTGCTCTCGACACAGCACTGCAATTTCATTTGAGATTTAATTTGGTGTATGTCACGCTCCTATCTGTTCCGCCAGTACGAACAACTGATTTATACATCGAGAGTTGGATCTGTGCAAATGGAAACCAGTTGGATGGTTTCTCAACTAAACAACTAAATAAATGCGAAAGTTTGTGATGATGTATAGATCGATGTTTGTTATTGTCACGCAAAAAAAAACTTATTAACCTAAGGATTTTATTTCAATAATCATTTATCAATTTGATTAATGTTTTTAAAAAAAAATCCAGTTCAAATGCCGACAAGTACTACAATGAAACGATGATTTTCAACATAGTCGCTACCAATTAGATACGCATTATTAACGATAACTCGAAAAGAGGTTGTCAGATGTCGCTTATAAGTACATGAAATTGTGAGAAAATTACTAGCTTTTGAATAGAAAAGAATCATGAAAATCCGTATACCCAATGAAAGTCATTAAAGAATATTAAAAGAAGTCAAAAAATGTTAATAACTCAAAAACCATTCGTCCGAGGTCGCTTAAAATTACTTAAAAGATCGGGACACTTATTTGTACTGGCGTTAGTGGAATTTGTGGCGTTGATCCCTCACCTGTAAAATAACAAAAATAATCAAAAAAATCGACCCCTCAGTCAAAAGTTGGGCGGCAAAAAAGGAAAAAAATAAATAATAAAAGAAAGAATAACTGCTCGTCATATGCTTAAAATAAAATGGGACACATCGCAAGCACTAGCTTTTGATTGAAAAAAAAATTCAAAAGGTCCTCTCAGTAAAAAGTTATGAGGTAAATATATTACAAAAATACACACGAATCTTTTTTGAAGTTGGTAAAAAGTACAATTTTCTTTATACAAAAACAATCAAATGTAAATGTATGTAAAGTACATAATATATTTGTGATATATGACAGAGAACAATACAATATATGCATAAATAATAATAATATAAATATATATATGACTACAGTAACTAAATAACTATCTTACTAATAATATTAATGCGAAAGTTTGGTACTACTACATAAAATATACTGAACCGATCTGGATGAAATTTGGCACAATCATAGAGTATAGTCTGGAATAACTCATGGGCTACTTTTTATCGTAACTACCACGCGGGAGAAGCCGCAGGCGAACACTAATTATATAAAACTACACTGTTTATATAATGAAGACTCAGAAATACAAATAATTGATATACAATATTTCGAGTTAAATATATGCATCGTTTACTTCGGTTTTCTGAAGAGGACTGACACATCTAGGCAGAAGATATAATTATATAGAGTTGTTTTTACCAAATAGCCCTATCAGGTTTTGTGCAAGAGACAACGATATTGTATATGAAATGTAATCAGGATATGAAAAGAAAAAAATATTTGAATTTAGAATAGTTTGTCATTAACACGCAGGTAAATAAGTAAAATGGCTAAAACCGGCGAAGCTAATTTTAATAATGGTCAAGATTAATTTTCTAGTGATAATTACCGTCAGATTTTAAGCATTTCTTTTGTTGCCAGCATGGACAATAATTTTGATTTGCATGGACAAGTTCGTCCTTTCAGTAGCTTCAAATCTTTCGTTATATCCACCCGTACCATTACCTTTGTATGTGATGTGTACGAATACGATGTTTGGATACGATTCATCCATAAATATGATGTCTTTTCCAGTATCCCGAGATGTTTTTATTATACCGGTATTTTTTTCTCTCGGAGGTATCGTTTTTAGCCGGACGTCATAATTTTACATTAAAACGTATGTATTGTTATGAATTCAACGATGCCAATTATTTATCTTTACCAGTGGCGTAACTATATCATCTGAGGTATGCGGCAAATCTATTGGACGGGGCTCCAAAAATAGACATATTGTAATTTAATTGTCATAAATTACTGAGACGGTTTCAAAGTTATAATGGTGCAAATTTTTTACAAAATTTTGTTTAAAATTTTTGGTCAGTTCTGAAGCGGCAGACTCGAGCCGAAGGGCCCGTCAGGCCGGAGGCTCGATTAGATCGTGGGTCCATGGGCCCATGCCATGGCATGCCATGGCATTTTGCCACTCATGCCACCCTATAGTTACGCCACTGATCCTTATTTATACTACTACTGACAGGCCGCTTGGTCTAGTGGTTAGTGAACCTGACTACTACACCGGAGGTCGTGGGTTCGATTCCCACCCAGGTC